>ML782049.1:12051-27383 GCA_009831015.1 Picea engelmannii
TTTTTTATGGAGTGTGAAAGGTGACATGCCTGATGCCACGTTTGGTTTGCGATATGTCTGATACAAATATGGATCACAGGTATCATAGTGGCACATCCGCGTGGTAATGAGCATGTCATTCTATGTCCGTTAGTCATTCAGACTCCTGATTAACATGAATTAATAGGATTAGTCTTTAATAACCAGCTTGCTTGCCAAGTATAAGCAACAGTCGAGTATGGCCTGCTGGAGTTTTGGATGGCGTTCCAGTTCCAATTCGTAACCTGCCAAGTAGTTGGGGATATTGTAACGCCATTAGGTTTAGCCGTTTACAACAGATTTTCATTTAATTCTAGGTTGGTCATGTGCATAAGCGGCTCTCGGCATTCACTTCGGCATTCACTTCGTTCATTTAATAGTAGGCTGGTTATGTGCATGTGCATATACGGCTGCATTCATTTTTAATAGTAGGTTGGTTATGTGCATATGAGGCTCTCGGGGTTTCGCCTGTTCATTCCCTGTTTCTCATTACACAATAAAACTAATGAAACAAATCTATGATCCACATCTCCCCGCCCTTGCCATTCCAAATCCAATCCACATCTTCCATATGTCTCGTTATAAGGATACTCTGGTTATAAGCGGTCTAACCCGATCGACCTTGACTGACTGATTCAGTGAACTCAATCATAAATCCTATGGAGCAAACAGAATGGTCATAAAATGCAATAGTAATACATGCAAGATCTGTCACATTTAAAAGATGCCAAAAAAGTTTGGACCGATCTGGCTCTCAGAGGACAAGAAGGCTGATTTCACTCCTGTCAATCGTGAGACCGAGGGCTTTAACGCAATATCAGAAGCATTAAGCTACACATAAATGTTCAAATTGTTTCCCGTAAGCATACATTCTTATTTCAGTTCAAACCCTAGACTTAGAGAAATTAAAATATTTTTTTCTTTTTTACTGTTTTCAATAGCCGAAGCTCCACAGCTCGCGATGAGTCCGTCACATGTTTCGATTTCAGTTCAAACCCTAGACTTAGAGACATTAAAATAACGAGAAATTAAAATAACTTTTTATTTTTTACTGTCTTCGATAGATCTGTTTTAGCGGAAGGTCCGGATCAGTAGTGCACAACTCGCGATGAGTGTTTAGGATGTGCCGACAAGGAAGGTAATTTCATTCGAGCCTTATACCTTCATTTTATTTCTACCATTTTTATCAGTAAAATCGAATAGTGGCTGGAAGGTGGTCTTCCCTTGGATTTTCAATGGTTTTCGTTGTAATTATGGCTTATAAATGGGTAAGTCTTTTTTATTTTTTTGTTTAGGGTTAAATTTAAGTGATCAAAACGTTTTTATAAACCTATTTTTTAAAATAAATTTATAATTATTACTAACTTGTTTCATAAGAATTAAAAAAACCATTTTAAATTTGTTAAGTGGCTGAGCTAGTAGAAATATCTCAACGGATACACAAAAACCTGTTATCTTAACGGTCATAAAAATGTGTTATCTCTTAAAAACAAATTTATTTCTACCCCAGAGTTGGAATCCCAATTTAAATATTCTATGTTTTTGATTTTTTCTAATACTATTACAAAAAATTTATAAATCAATTATTAAAAAAATCTCAATTTTACATTATTTAAATTATGTTTTTGAATGTATAAATAAAAATTGATAAATCAATTATTAAAAAAAATTCAATTTTACATTATTTAAATCATGTTTTTGAATGTATAAATAAATTCAAGACTCTTAAAACTTAGATCATCTTCAATATATCATTTCAACCATTGAAATATGTAATTCTATCTATAAATTTTTTATAAAATTCATAAAAAAAAAAACCAGAAAATTACAACATTTAAACTAAGTCCTGTTTAATTATTTAGAAATCCTAATCCTAATCTGATTATTTCACTTTTTAAATGGTAAGAAAGTGCAGGGGCTCACATATATGTGAGCCGACTTACATATATGTGATCATGCTCACATATATGTGAGATATGTGAGCCGGCTGGCTCACATATAGGTGAGTCCGTTCACATATAGGTGAGTCGGCTCACATATAGATGAGTCGGCTCACATATATGTGAGCCTGTTTTACAATTACACTTTAAAAAAAAATTAGCATTATAAATTTTGTACAAATTTTCCCTTATAATATAAATCCCAGTATAGGTAATCATTAATTAGCATTATGAATTTTGTACAAATTTTCCCTTATATAATATAAATCCTAGTGTAGGTAATCATTGTAACTCAACATTCATTTCTCTTTAGTGATGTATATATGTATAATTTTTTTGGTGTTCAACATGGAATTGATTTAATTGACAATGGAATTGATGTATCATCAATCCTAATAATGATAATATCCAGATGATATTCATCAAAATTTTTGCTATTCAACCTGGGAATTGATAAGTAATATTTAAAAAAATCTTAATAAAATAAATATTTCAATATCAAACCTAAATATCCACCTAATTTAAAGACCTTTTCTTTTTCTCATAATAGAATAGATAAGTAACATTTAAAAAAATATAAATAAAAGAAATATTTAATTATTAAACCTAAATATCCTAAATTTCGACCTAATTTAAAGATTTTTTCTTAGAAATGAGTTCGTGATACAAATTCGGATGAAATTTAAGCAAAAACCCTAAAATCTAGAGATTATTCCTTTCTTCTGGTAATTAGGAGGTTTGAACGTTAACCGCGTTTTAATTGCAACCTTCAGTGATTACCTTAGCTACATTTTGGTATTAATAGCAAACCATTTACGAAAAGTATGTTGAGCTGGCCATTTCATTACCATAATAGAAACCGTTCACGTTTCTAACACTACCCTGCCATTTCAATTTTCACAACTGGCCATTATTGTAGGAACCATCTACCTAAATCACTAGAACCATCTGCCAAAATCGCTATTACATATATCCATCCCTTGCAGCGTTCAAAGGTTCAAATACCTACCCATTGGAGCCTTGGAATAAACTCACAGAGGAGTGTCGCTTGCTGTAAAGAGAAAGCTTGCATTCTGCCCCGAATTAGGTCAGCTTCTGTCACCGTCCTTGGATTTTAGGGTTGCATTCTATATTCGTTTCAACGTTGCGATGGGTTATCGTGTCTAATATAAACCATGCTATATGGCTATGCTTTTTCTACATTGCATTCGATTATATTGTCCATTGAAACAAATGGAATCACTCGCTGGATGCCTTTTCTTCACTTTTTATTATATTAACGCCGCTATTCTGTGATTTAGCTTTATATATTTTCTTCCTTTCTACGGCAAAAAATAATGTTGAAAAAGAACATGCAGGACAAAAGCCGCCACTGTAAGTCAAATTATCAGTGAATCATGATTTTCTACATCTCTGCCAAAAAAAGTTCAAGTGAGAAATTCCCATGTCGTCTGTAAAAGCATTTGAAAACTGTATAAGCGAAAAAATAAATTAATTCGTGCTTATCCCAAAGCAATTTGGCGGGACATGCATCAAAGGAAATAATCTTCCGTTTTCAGTTTGTAAGACGGACGGAAATTCGTCTATCCTAATAATAGGAAAGGTATATTTCTAGAAATTATTATAAGAAATTAAATGTTAATTAAAAATATTGATGACTGTATTCAGTCAGCATCAAATTTTACAGGAAGGGTTATGTTTCAATTTGAAGGGTGAAATTTAAGTCAACTGTTTTACATTGATACTCTTCTACATTTACATATAAAAATAAACTATTCTTCATTAATTGCCAAATAAATTAGGTACAAATCGTTGGTTAGTGGAGATTTATTTTTTAAAGTGTTTATAATTTGAAAAAATTATAAAATAGGTAAACAATTACAAGAAACCAAAAAACTACTTAGCAATGAAAATAGAAATAAAAAATTAATGCCAAGAATGTCTTCTCCAATTTTCTGAGAAGTAGCTTGAGATCTTATATTACATCTGTTGAATCTTTTATGGAACATGTAAAACAATGAAGTCCACTGAATCATTTGTAAAAAAATGAAAAAAAGCCAAAGATATCAATTTGGTCTTGGGGTGACTTAAATTTGAATTGTCCCTAAAAATGTTTATTAGAAATACCTTAACGACCATAAAAACGCATCTCCCAAAAATATTTGTTACAAATATCTCAACGAACATAAAGCGCGTCATCTCCCAAAAATATATTTTAGATATATCTCAACGGTCATAAAAACGCGTCTTCTCCCATAAATATATCTCAACGGATATAAAAGTGTGTCATTTTCCAAAAAAATATTATTTACGACATTAAAACGCGTCATCTCTCAAAAACATAGATTAGAAATATCTCAACGTGCATAAAACCGCGTCAACTCTTTAAAAAAACAACTTTCAAATTTATTTTCATCAAAATTCCAATTTAAATTTTCTATGTTTTTTATTTTTGTTGTTCATTTTCATATAAATAAATCCAGCATTCATAAAAATAACTGAACACTCTAATATACCATCTCAACTAACAAAATCTACAATTCAATTTATCTTTTTAAATTTAGATTTGAAAAAAACTTGTAAAAAAATTAAAAAATAAAATAAAAATGTAAAACATTTAAACTAATTTGTATAAATTTATTCATTCAATTCTTTTAGAGATACCGATGATAGTTTGATTATTTAACCTTTTAAATGGTAAGAAAGTGCAAGTTAAACATTATAGTTTAATGTTGATTTTTTTAGATTACACTTTAAAAAAAAATAAACATCATGAATTTTGTATAAATTTTCCCTTATAAATCATAATCCTAGTGTAGTGTAGGCAATCATTGTAATTCGGGACGTTTTTATCTTTAGTTATGTATACCTGCTTTATATTAAAAGGAAAATCTTGCTTNAAAAAAAATAAACATCATGAATTTTGTATAAATTTTCCCTTATAAATCATAATCCTAGTGTAGTGTAGGCAATCATTGTAATTCGGGACGTTTTTATCTTTAGTTATGTATACCTGCTTTATATTAAAAGGAAAATCTTGCTTAGGGTTAACATGTAAGGCCTTTTTCACTTACACACTAATAAAACTTCAAACTTGGTAATTTCAAATGGCCACAGACAATAAAATCTCATATGAAGAAAACCATGAAAACAAATTAATAAAACAGTCAAAGACAGAATGGTTGACAGAATGGAATTAAGCGTATGTGTCATGACTGGTGGAAGTGCTTGTGGCAACGCCGACGATTACGCCACAGAGACAAAGGAAAGGCAGGAGAAAAGGTCAAAGATCGCCATAGAGCAGGAGATGGCCGCTTCTGTCAAGCCTCCAATGCCAATGCTAACACTAAATCTTTCCAAATCATGATTATCCTGATTTAAAGATATATCCCAAATATGAAAGGATTTGGGACAATGCAATTCCATAGTGCAATTCCAAGGATTTAGGGCAACACAATTCTATTTAGAGAGAGAAATGGTGGATAATAGGTTTAAGATTTGATGTGATCTGCTTCTACGAAATTGGGATGCACGATAAATAAATCGATGTGCAGCTCAACTGACATAATGCAATTGATGTTTGGGTTCTCATTTCTGCTTCGTATCTCAACGTGATTACCCTTCCTGGTTCGGAATAACGAAACGCTGCTTAACTACCGTTCCTACCTCGGAATAATGGGATGGATTGTTTATGGAAGGGAATTGTTGTAATTTTACTCATCCGCTACACAAATGACAATATATCGACCCGATCACCGTGACATTGAGGTGACATGGGCAGTAAAAGAGGATTTGTATATTGAAATACTTTGCCAAAGAAGATTTGTTGGGCGGCTTATTGAGCGTGGGACAATCACATCTAATCACAACAAATTTTAAGACTTCGTTACTCAATGGCGTAGAAATTTTGAAAAAACAACTGTAAAAGTTTTCGTTTAAATTTTATATGATAGAAAACAATATTTGAAATGTTAAAAGAACAGAATTATATATCATATTCAAAAAGATGAAAGGTTCATAAAATTGGAAAGCTTCATATAAAATAACACTAAAGGAGGATGTCTCAAGTCTTTAAATGAAAAACAGGACTAAAATATTAGATAAAATCGTGATTATTATTTTTGAGTTGATAGGTGCTTATCATCAAAGGGTGAGTGATTAGTTTTTCTTAATGTTTGTCCGAGATCGGGGACAAGGTTCAGAGATATGAGAATAATGTTCGTTATATATAGAGATGGAGGGATGAGATTTAAACCAAAACCCTAACATGTTTAGGGTTATTACTTTCTGCTGGTAATTAGGAGGTTTGAAGGTTAACCCCGTTTTAATAACAACTCTCAGCGGTTACCTTATTTACGTTTTTTAAATAATAACAAACTATTGCGAAAAGTGTGTTGAACTGGCCATTTAATTACCATGTTAGAAACCACTCACGTCTCTAACACTACCCTACCCTACCCTTCCATATTTAGGCTTTCCCAACTGGCCACTATTGTTCGACCCATCTACCCAAATAACTGGAACCATTTGCCTAAGTCACTGTTAGATATATCATTCATTGCCTATATCCACGCATTACAGTGTTCAAAGGTTCATATATCTACCCATTGGAGTCTTGGAAGAAACTCACAGAGGAGCGTCGCTTGCTGTAAAGAGAAAACTACTATTCATCCGAGACTTAGGTAAGCTTCTGTTACCGTCCTTTGATTTTAGGATTGCAATCTATATTAGTTTCAACGTTGTATTGGGTTATCTGTATCAACCATTCTATATTAACTATGCTTTTTCAACATTGCATTCGGTCATATTGTCAATTGAAATAAATGGAATCACTCGCTGGCTGCCTTCTCCACTTTTTATTACATTAATGCTATTCTGTAATTTAATACTATATGTTTTCTTCCTTTCTGTTGCAAAAGTAATGTTAAAAAAGAACACGCAGAACAGAAGCCTCCACCACTGCAAGTCAAACTATCGTTGAACCATGATTTTCTAGTAAGAAATTCCCATTTCTTCTATAAAAGCATTTGAAAACTGTATAAGAAAAAAATAAATTAATTCGTGTTTATCCCAAAGCAATTTGGTGGTACACGCATCAAAGGAAATAATCCTTTAGTTTATGATCATGGTCATTATTATTAATGGCAGAAAGGCACGAGTAAAAGAAGCTATTGTATAAAAACAACACTTAAACCTATGAGATTTAATAATTGTTTTATATTTAATTCCATTTTTCAAATTTATGTGTTTATTATATTTTTGGGGACATCTTGTTTAGGTGTTCTGGTATTGGTATGTCCCTATGGGCAATGACAAGTGGGTTTTGCACAGTGGAATTTGTTTTTTGGCGAAATATTTTTTTGACATCTGCTTCATTTGTTGAAACCTTGGATACGGTGGCTTGCATCCACCTGCATTCACTACCAATTTTTTCAGAGATTAAAATGATTACAAGATAATTGTTGATGGCAAGAGCACATTATGAGTGGAATCTGAAACATTAAAATTTTTAATATGATGTAAATTTACATTAGGAGTGGAATCTGAAACATTAAAATTTTTAATATGATGTAAATTTTTAGTATCATTGACTTTATTTTATGATCATTGGTTAACTATTATTAATAAGGTTAAGTAGTATTATATTATTTTATTTTGTGTATATATATCATTAGGTATAAAGAAATTATTTTGTGTACATATATCATTAGGTATAAAGAAATTAGTAATTATACATTCTTCAAGTTTAAATGGAAAGTTTAACATTAACATTAAACTTTTTTTTAAATTTATCAATATAATATCATTTATTATGTGAGTATACCAACTTAATATATATCATTATTAAATATGCTCTTTTATTTTTGCATATAATTAAACAAATATAGTATGACCACAATGACTACTTAGTAATAATTATAAAATAAATTGGAATATTTACATCTCATGCTTAAGATAATTAAATGTATATTATTTTTATTTATATATTTAATTGTAATTATTCACTCATTGATTCAATGATAATAAGAGTGTGCATTGACACTTGACCTATATTTTTTTATTACATTGACAAAAGTTGGTATTTTTTTATTTTATCAAACTTATGTTCACTTGTTATGTTTCTACATAAAGAGGATGAGAAGGGAAAATGTTTAATCAACTTTTAATGTCGAATTGATTTTTTTCTTTATACGTGTACATGTTTTTCATACATTGTTATATAGAAAATTAACATTTCCCTTGGATGGAAGTGTACTATTTATGTATAGGAAGAAAACTTACATGGTTATTTTACAATCTAATTTAAAATTTCACTATGCAAGTGTGTGCTTTTAAGTGTGTGAAATTGATTGAATGTTAGATTAATAAAATCTCATAATTACTTTTATGTGGATACATAGTTGTTTTATTTCATGGCATAAATTACATTTATATATACAAGGTTTTTTCTCTCATGATTAGTTAGCTATAAAATAAATTTATGGGAATCATCATTCTCATAGCTATTTAAATATTATAAAATAATAGGAAAAAAGAGGAGCTCTCGAGGGAAGAATGACGATTTAGGGTTTGAGGTTTGTTGGTATGTATAGTAGGAGTACAAGCTCCCTTCACTGGAAGCGGGGAGGAGCCCTACTATGAAAGAAGGTCTTGGACCTGGAATGGTGAATCCCAAGTCAACAACATCTTTGGAAAAAGGGAGGACAAAAGGAAAGGCGAAAGAGAAAAAGTCCTTTAAGGATGTAGCCAAAAGTAGGCCAGACAATAAGGACAAGAATACTGATATGGGGGCAGTAGGACCCGGACAACAAGAAGGTCAAACATATCAGATAGAAACAAAAAAGGTAGAGAAATGACAAAAGCAGCAGAGGCATCTTTAGAATAGTGGCTTACCTAAGACAATAGAAAACCTAATTTACAAGGTGACCTCACATGGCATAGGGAACTACATCCAGCACATGAAAGACCATGCCCTCATAGGTAAATTTATGGGCATTTGTCCCTCCAATAAAACTTTCTTTCTTTGGATCGAGGCCCAATGGAAAGCAAAGGGAAGGATAGATCTCGAACCCGGTTCTAAGGGGTTCTTTACAACTATGTTCTCAAACCCTTCTCAGCAAGAAAAAATATTTGAGGAAGGCCCCTATTTATTCAACTCGGTCAGACTGCACATGAGATATTGGAATTAGGGGTTCACCCCAAAGAAAGAGAACTTCATAGAGGCACCAGTTTGGATCCGTCTGTATTCTCTCCCAAGGGAATTTTTGGAACTTTAAACCCTCGAAGGCATTGGGGGAGCCTTTGTAAATATTTCAGAAATCACGCGAGGTATGTCTCCTATGAAAGGATCTGTGTTTACATGAATGTAGTAGGGGATCTCCGTGAATCTATAAAAATCTCATATCAAGATGAAGAATGGACTCAGACATTAGATTATGAACATGTCTTGTTTAGATGTAGAAAATGCCACACACATGGGCATATATTTAGGGACTTCCCCCTTAATGCTCCCCCTTTGGGGAATGCGAGAGAAGGAGAAACAAATCCAGAGGGATTTTCCAAAATCCTAAGAAAAATAAAGGCTGGAAAAGACAACCCAAACAACAAGCAATAAATTAGAATAAAATCACAAGTAACAGTTTCCAAATCTTGGAAGGAGAACCTAATGGAACTAATGAGAAAGAAAATGACAAGGAACCTGAAGCACCACCAAAGATTTCCTCAGGTTCCAAAGAGTAGGAGTCAAAAATATATAAGACTGGGAAATAACCACGACATAAAATGACAAGAGATTCAGAAGTCCACATGAGGGAGCCACGAGCCTCTGGGAATGACTCAAAGGAGGAATCATATATGGAGACAACCCAAGCAATGGAAATGGAGGAGATAGAGATAGATATCCCAATAATTAATGAGATTCATGAACGGGTGATAATCAATAGCCTAACCATAGACCAGATCCATAAAATACAAGTCAACTGAACCCTATAAAAGGGAAAGGAAAGACCTTTGATCCCACAACAACGTCATTAGGAGGTATGGTTATCAACACCAATCCCATTAAAGAAACTGAGAAACAATGAGGCGAAGAGAAAGGAAGAGGAAGAAAACCTTATCACCAAAAAAAAGTGGAAACAAGAGCTCTAATGGTGGATTCAGGACAAGTAGTTTGTCTCCGAGACAACTAGTTCCCCTCCCCAACCAAAAAGTTAAATATAAATATTACATCCTTGAAGATTAGAGGAATCAATAGTACATCCAAATAGAGGATGCTAAAATTCAAAATATCCAGGATATAGGAGGATATCCTCCTCCTTCAGGAAACAAAAAGTGACAAAGAAATCATGGAAAGGATAAGCTAGAAAATAAGGCCCAATGGTGAGGCAAGTTGGATGCAGCGGAAGGATATTTAGGTGGTCTAGCTATGATTTGGGATCCCAATCTCGTAAAAATGCATCACTTTTCTTCCTCCACCCCTTAAATTGAGGTGTATTGGAATAGTGGAAGAAGGATACATCACCAATGCTTACGGTCCAAATTTGTCTCATTTGAAGAGAAATTTCATGGACAAACTAAATCTAATGGGAGATTCTATGAGGAAAAAAATATCGGTCCTTGGAGAAGACTTCAACATTATTACCTCCGCTCTGAAGAAGCAATGAGGTATTCATAAACTAGACCAGGAGAGTAACAAATTTGGTGATCTCATAGAAAATATAGGCCTAGTGGACATTCCAACCATAAATGGTACCTTCACTTGGAATAACAAAAGGGGTAAAGAAAAAAGAATTGCAGTTAGGTTGGATAGATTCCTGCTATCAGAAAATGCCATCACAGAGAAACAAAAAGTAGTAGTCAAGTTTCTCCCCCTTCAGGGATCAAAACACTGGCCAATAGCCCTATAATAGGACCACATTTGGAAACAGGGCCCCACGCCTTTCATATGTGAGAAGTTCAGGTTGGAACACCAAGAATTCCTTCGAAACTTGGAATGCTAGTGGAAATAGAAGCCAAACATCTTAGGCACAAAAATTTTCTAGTTTCAAGGGGTTAAAACATAACATGTCTTACAATGTCTCTTAAAATGGAATAAAGAAGTTTTTGGGAGCATTTTTTAGGAGAAAAAGAAACTAAATCAAGAATTGAAGGAACCAAAAAATTACAACATAAGAGAAGAGAAACCAGAAAATTACAACATTTAAACTAAGTCCTCTTTAATTACTTTAGAAATCCTAATCTAAATCTGATTATTTGACTTTTTAAATGGTAAGAAAGTGCAAGATTTAAGGCATTATAGTTTACTTTCATACATATAGTTAATATGTTGAATTTTTACAATTAGCATCATGAATTTTGTATACAAATTTTCCCTTATAAATCCTAAATCTTAGTGTAGGTAATCATTGTAACTCAGTACCCCTTTCTCTTTAGTGATGTATAGATGTATAATTACTTTGGTGTTGAACATGGAATTGATCCAATTAGGCAATAGAATTGAAGTATCATCAATCCTACATTAAAATAATGATAATGTTGAGGTGGCATTCATCAAAACTTTTGCATGGAATTGATAAGTAACATTTAAAAAATCTTAAGAAAATATTTCAATATCAAACCTTAATATCCTAAATGTCGACCTAATTTAATTTAAAGACCTTTTCTTCTTCTCATAATAGAATACTTAAGTAACATTTAAAAAAATATATAAATAAAAGAAATATTTCACTATCAAATCTAAATATCCTAAATATCGGCCTAATTTATAGACTTTTTCTTATAAATGAGTTCGTGATACAAATTCGGATGAAATTTAAGCAAAAACCCTAAAATCTTGAGCGTTATTCCTTTCTTCTGGTAATTAGGAGGTTTGACGGTTATCGGCGTTTTAATTGCAGCCTTCAGTGATTACCTTAGCTACGTTTTGGTATTAATAGCGAACCATTTACGAAAAGTATGTTGAGCTGGCCATTTCATTACCATAATAGAAACCATTCACGTTTCTAATACTACCCATCCATTTCAATTTTCAAAACTGGCCATTATTGTTTGAACCATCTACCTAAATCACTGGAACCATATGCCAAAATCGCTATTACATATATCCATCCATTGCAGCGTTCAAAGGTTCAAATACCTACCCATTGGAGCCTTGGAAGACACTCACAGAGGAGTGTCGCTTGCTATAAAGAGAGCTTGCATTCTGCCCCGAATTAGGTAAGCTTTTGTCACCGTCCTTCGATGTTAGGATTGCATTCTATATTGGTTTCAGCGTTGCGATGGGTTATCGTGTCTAATACCAACCATGCTATATTGTCTATGCTTTTTCAATATTGCATTCGATTATATTGTCCATTGAAACAAATGGAATCACTCGCTCGATGCCTTCAATTCACTTTTTATTACATTAACGTCGTTATTCTATGATTTAGCTCTATATATTTTCTTCCTTTCTACCGCAAAAATTAATGTTGAAAAAGAACATGCAATTAAGATTGGAAGAATTAAGTTCACACAACACAAAACAGTTTTCATTATTTAACAAACAAATGGAGGTTACATATATAGCATGCAGATCAATGACTCAAGTGGATCTGAATAGCTAAAAATAGTAAACCTAGAAACTCACAGTTACAACAATCATGGTTGAAACTCACAGTTACAACAGTCATAGTTATCTCTTACTCAAGTAAGCTTTATTCTAACACCCTCCCTTAATGCTTACTTTACAAATTACAATACAACACAAAAGATTACAACACTAGAGCTTTCATCTGTCTGTCTGATCTGGTCTTCCTCAACACTGAAATTCACTCTGCAATCACACGGCTTCCGCTCTTTCTTCTCCCTCTTCTTCGAGTTTTAAATCGACACATTTAAAGTCAAAACGCTTCTGACCATCATTGTAGCACTTGTATACTGGACAATTTGACAACTCGGCTCATCGGGGCTTCCGTGATAAAATGTGCCAATTATTGATTCATTCTATTAACTTGTCTTCATCTGTCGGATTTTTGGTTTCGGCTATCCTTCAATATATAGAAGAACAGTTTGGATACTGAATGTCCTCAACATTCCTTTACACAAGGTGACTTCCAATAAAAACAATGTACTTGATACTAGGGCTACGAGCTTGCATCAAAATACAAGTTCTTATTTTTACATAAACACTTATATAAAAACTTTAAACTCACCAGGTAACCTGTAACTTTTGACTTTGAAGCACCGAAGTACAGCAATAATCTTCAGTTTTTAACAGACTTCAACCAGTCATGTGTTTCTTATAGCTCCGAAGAACATGAAGAACAACAAGCCTGAATTATGTCACTCTATTACATATTTGGTTCTTCATCATTTGATTACAAATAAAATCACACTCTCTCACACACATATAATATATCTAACATACATAAACAAAATTTAAACACACCACACATACATATATAAGTAGAAAAGAAGGGCAGTGATTCTTTATGGTGGTTCTTCCTTCATATCTATCCACACCGAGATACCAAACGCTCAAATATTTTCGATGGCCATTTGCTCTGAATGCGGCAGCTCCTTAGTGAGATAATCGTACTGCATTGAGAGATCTATTGCACACTTGATACACTGTCCTTTGGAGTATAGTGCAACTTCAGAATGTGAACTAACTTCCACTTCACCTTCCTTCATCCTTAAATCTCTTACCCACTTTAATAAAATGATTTATAAATTCACGTATACACATGCATTTACTTTATCCGCATGCATTCACTTTAATATTCAAAATATCCCCCTTTTTTATTTAAAAGAAAACTTTATACCTCACTCTCAAACAATCCAACACATGCAAACCTTATTCAATGCTCCACATATGCATGCATGCAAATCTTGAATGACTCATAAAACTCATGCTTCCTCTTTCAATGCTCCAACATAAAACAAAACTTATGTTTTACATGCACCAAATCACGCCATAAAAAAAAAAACTTACGATTTGCACCATATCACTCCATAAGAAAACTTACTATTTGCACCATATCACTCCATAAGAAAACTTACTATTTGCACCATGCACCAACTCTAAACTAAATTCATGCATTAACTCATGCAAATCTCACGAGTCCATGCAATAGCACTAGATCTCCGTCACTCGCACATGGCCTACTCATCAACATAAAGAACCCACACGTTTTCTTCAACTCGCGATTTAGAAAACAACTCACGATTTGCACTTCAGCTTTCATGCATATGCTGGAAGCGAGCAACAGTCTCTTCAGCAGATCGTGCAAGAACAGGGACACTCCACACAAAACTCAGCAGTTGGGTCCTCTTCAAAACGATCCCGCAGACCACACACCACAACGATCCGCCTCTTTCCTTCTCGCTCTAATACCAAATTAAGATTGGAAGAATTAAGTTCACACAACACAAAACAATTTTCATTACTTAACAAACAAATGGAGGTTACATATATAGCATGCAGATCACTGACTCAAGTGGATATGATTAGCTAAAAATAGTAAACCTAGAAACTCACAGTTACAACGGTCATGGTTATCTCTTACTAAAGTAAGCTTTATTCTAACACATGCAGGACACAAGACGCCACTGCAAGTCATTATCAGTGAATCATGATTTTCTACATCTCTGCCAGAAAAAGAGAGGAAAATTTCAAGTGAGAAATTCCCATGTCGTCTGTAAAAGCATTTGAAACTGTATAAGCGAAAAAGAAATTAATCCGTGCTTATCCCAAACCAATTTGGCGGGACATGCATCAAAGGATATAACAATTTTCAGTTTGTAAGACGAAGGACGAAAATTCCTGTATCGTAATAATAGGAAAGGTATATTTCTAGACATTATTATAAGAAATTAAATGTTAATTAAAAATATTGATGACATGCATCAAATTTTACGGAAGGGTTATGTTTCAATTTGAAGGGTGAAATTTGGTGGAAACATGTCAATTAATTTTCTCATGAGGTTACATGCAAACACACAAGCACATGTATGTCACTTCAGTTACTTATGAATTGTTTGTGTAATTATGTGATTGATTGTGTAAAAAATAGAAATTAAAAGCTCAGCCATTGCACAGGAATAACACACAATAATTGATTATATTACTGTTTTGTTACACACATACATAGCTACATATATAGCTGGATTCAGATCCAGCTAACTCCACTCTTGGAGGGATAGGTTGAGAGAATATCTCAACATCCTCCTACAAATCTTCAAACCAATTTCCAACTCAACATAATCATTAATTCTAACACCCTCCCTTAATGATTACATTACAAATAAACCACATATTACAATTCTCAAATTACAACATATATCTATGTCTGATCTGGTCTTCATCAGCACTCTCACCCACTCTGAAATCTC
>ML782049.1:28014-58988 GCA_009831015.1 Picea engelmannii
CTTCAACCATCGTATCACCGTAGATATGCATCCCACAGAGAAAAATTGCCACTGGCTGATCTCACCAGTTTTCACCTTTTGTGGACACGCAGGCTGCAGCGACTCTGGCCAATTAGAACTCTTTGGCAGCAATAGCACCAATCGAGTCCGTACGCTTTTACGCTGGCACACAAAATAGCTTCAATGAAACTCGTATGGCAGTGGATTCACAAGTCCCTACGCTCACATGGACAATATGCAACGAATCTCCTGTTTCAAATGTTAACTGAAAAGATCCCTGGCGATCCAACAGCCGCAACGAGCATTTAAAGAGATGCGAAATCTCACGGCTCCCTCTCTCACGATCGGTGCAGTAACAATTAAATCTCCTTCAACAGTGACAGTGGAAAACGGAATCAAACAACAAATCTAGAAAAACACACATAAAAACGAATCTATGCTCACACTATAACCTACAATCTACAACAGCGGATTCATCTCACATTGCTCTCATATTCCAGCCCCTCTCGTGAGAGAGTCAGGGCTGTTCTAGCTCTGATACCAAAATAGAAATTAAAAGCTCAGCCATTGCACAGGAATAACACACAATAATTGATTATATTACTGTTTTGTTACACACATACATAGCTACATATATAGCTGGATTCAGATCCAACTAACTCCACTCTTGGAGGGATAGGTTGAGAGAATATCTCAACATCCTCCTACAAATCTTCAAACCAATTTCCAACTCAACATAATCATTAATTCTAACAGTAAATATGTGATCGATTTATGAATCGTCTATGTAACTGAGTGATAGATGCTAATATACGAGCATACTCATAGAGGTAGAGGACAATGTGAATATGGACACAATCCGAGCTAGAGAGCAGCGAGTGTGTGAGGAGAGGATGGTTGTAAGCATGGGTTGGATAATGTAATTCTCCCTTGAATAGAAGAAGACCGATAATCATTGCCCATGGTTTTTCCCGAATTGGGTTTTCACAGAAATCACTGTGTCAAGTGTGTGTTTGTTGTTCTTGTTTTCATGCGTGTTTAATCTAGCTCATGTATGTTATGGTTTTTTGCTTTGTTTTGCTTCCAATACCCAACAAGTGATATTAGAGCCAAGACGAATTGAATAGGTGCCACAAGTCACTCAAGAGAATTACATGCAGGTCTCCGGAGAGCGCAAGAAGCAGTGATTGAAAGTTAGAGACATGATTGAGTGTTTCAGGTCATAGACACTCTCTAGACAGTGTTAAAGGCGCACAGAAGCTCTCACACTTGTGTAATCGCAAATTTCGGAAAATTAATGCACTGATTTGCGCACCACAGAGCACCGGCACATCGACGCTCCCCATCCATGCTCTTTCCACACTCAAAGAGCGCTAGCACTGTGTCCATACGTCATAGTAAGGGATCTTTTATTTCCAAACTAGCTCTCCCCTTACACCCATTAAGAAGCGCCAATCTTAAAAGCCAAATTTTGGTTTAAGGAAAAATGTGCATGCATGGAATAAGGTAAAGTTTTGAAGGGCTCTTTTGTCTTATTCAAAAGACATGGTCGTGAGCCTTAAGACATGGATGTGAGTTTTATAATATTAAAAGGTGGATGATCGAACCATTCTTAAAGGAGTGAGTGGGTATTTAAAATGGGATGCCATATACAATTTTTTTTTATGGGGAAGATATTAAATATTATTTTTTAAGAGTTGAACTTTTGTGGATTTGGTAAAATGTTTTTTAAATATTTTTTAAAATCTTTTAATTATTAGTTTTAAGTTTAATACTCAGCTATCAGATTATTTTTTCTATATAGAAGGTTTGGCTTGGTTTTATAAGCAGTGGTTTTGGAGTTTTTTCTTGTGTTAATGGTCATAGTGCATAGTTCTAAGTTTGAGGTGGAGAAATTAAGTGGAGGTGTTGTTTAAGATTGTTGAAGAGGAGACAATAGTAGGTTTGTGGAATAAAATCGAGAGTCTGTATATGACAAAAAACTTGTCAAACATAATCTTCTTGAAGAGGCAGTTGTAACCTTGCAGATGATGCAATTACGCTATTGTGTTCGTTGCCTCAATCTCGGGATCATTTGGTCACAATTGTGTGGTTTAACACAACATATACCATTGATTATGACATTGTTGTGGGAGATCTGTTATGTGAGGAAAAGAGGAGAAGATCTAGTAAGGAAACCTCAATAGAAAAAAAAATAGTGGTCAGAGGTCGAACTACAGAAGGAGGGAAAGATCAGAAAGATACAACCACATCTAAGTCAAAAGACAGTAAGGGTAAGACAAAATGTTGGTTTTGTGGCAAATCTAGGCATCTCAAGAAGGATTGTTGGAAAAGACAACAAACATCCAAAGAGAACTCCACAATAGAAGCAAATTAAGCTACATGTATGGTTGATGAATTTTTGTCTTGTGTCTCACCACCTGTGTTCGCATAGAAGGTGTAGGGCGGTGATGGTTGAGTCACCATGAAATAATAAATTTATATATATATATTATTTAATTTGGAGTTGTAGATTGTATATAAATGGGCATATGTCTATAAGACCTAGATAGGCATGCGTGCCCCTAGTTTATTAGGTCACTTATGAAAAGTCTAGACATAGATTTAGGTAGATTGAATATGTCAAGGGGCATGCATGTTGGGTTAACCTTGACTCGGTGAAAGAATTAATGAGTTAAATATGTTTTTAGGTCAAAGCAGGTGGTTTTTCGGGTCCATGTGTTTTGGGTATCCCGTGGCATTATGTCCATGGATTGCATGTAATGAAGCCTATAAAAGACTTGGTGAACTCCATTGTAAATGGGCCCGGATGTAAGTGGTGAAGGTGGTGAAGGCTTACTTGGTCGGTTTGGCCGAATTTGGTCAAAGTTGTTCGAATGAAAAGTTCGAGGTGGAGCAGCGTTTGATGAATCTCCTTTTATAATGGCATGTATATGGAACAACAAGAACAGTTTGATGATTTGTTTGCAAACTCAAAAATCATTGTATGGTCTGAAGCATGCTAGGAAAATGGTACAAGATGTTTGATTCCTTCATGGTGAGCCAAATTTTTAGGAAGTCATTATAACCATTGTGTTTATGGTAAATTCATTATCTTGGTGTTATATGTTATGCTTGTTGCAAGAACAAGCATGGTTGAGATCAACAGGTTGGATCAATTGGTTAAGATGTTTTTTATGAAGGATTTGGGAGCAGCAAAATAAATCTTGGGCATAGAAATACACAGAGACAAAAAGGATGGTAAGATTGGTTATCATAGTAGTTGTATGTGGTGAAGATACTCAGGAAATTCAGTATGAATAATGTGAAACTGGTAAAATTCCTTTGGCTTTCCTTTGTAATTTCTCTTCAAGTTTATGTCCTAATTGATGAAGAAGTAAAGGGTTATATGTCTCGAGTATTATATGCTAGTAGGAATTTTGATGATTACAATGAAGAAATGGTCAACATTTCACATGCAGTTGGTGTTGTCAGTACATACATGACAGAACCAGGTCAGGAGCATGGAAATGGGTGCTTCAAACATAGAAGCACAAGTATCACCTACAATGGTTGCAGTGATTTGGTCTGTGGTTATGATTCATGATATTTGGACAAGCACATCGATCTATTAGACAGGTTACTAGACATAATGGTCAATGCTAGAGTTAATCATGTAGACATGTTGAGATAACGATATTGTTAGAGAAGCTGCAGAGCTGTGATGGTGTTTGGGTTCTCTTGCAAGAAAGGTGATGGATGAATTAATTAAGGGCATGATATATCAGATAAATTATTGTCAAGGTGGAGATTGTTGGAAACATGACAACTAATTTTCTCATGCGGTCACATGCAGATGCACATGCAGATGTAGACACAAATGCATGCCAACTACTTATGAACTGTTCATGTAACTATGTGATCGATTCATGATCAGTCTGTGTAACTTAGTGATAGATTATATATATACAAGATATCCATAGAGGTAGAGGACAATGTGAATGTGGACACAATGCGAACTAGAGTGCAGTGAGTGTGTGAGGAGAGGATGGTTGTACGCGTGGGTTGGCTACTATAATTCTCCCTTAAATAGAAGAAGACCGTGCCCATGGTTTTTTCCCGAGTTGGGTTTCCACATAAATCACCTTGTCAAGTGTGTGTTTATTGTTCTTGGTTTCATGTGTGTTTAATCTAGCTCATGTATGATATGGTTTTGTGCTTTGTTTTTCTTTTTCTGCCCAACAAAATTTACGTCAACTCTTTTACATTGACATGTCAAAATAAACTATTTTGGAAAAATTGCCAAATAAATTTAGGTACAAATTGTTAGTAGAGATTTATTTTTTGAAGTGTTTATAAGAATCTTCTACATTTACCTATCAAAATAATATATTCTTCATACGAAAATGAAAAGTACAAATTGTTAATGGAGATTTATTTTTTAAAATGTTTATAAGAATCTTCTACATTGACATGTCAAAATAAAATATTCTTCATATGAAAAGGGAAAATTGACAAATAAATTAGGTTCAAATTGTTAGTGGATATTTTTTTTTTTAAAAGTGTTTATAAGAATCTTCTACATTGACATATCAAAATAAACTAAAAGGAAAATTGCCAAATAAATTAAGTACAAATTGTTAGTGGAGATTTATTTTTTAAAGTGTTTATAAGAAGAGGAAGATATGAAAACATTATAAAATATAGGTAAGAAATTTTTTCTTCATAACACTAAATTAACACAAACAATTGTAGAAACCAAGAAACTATTTAACAATAAGAATAGAAATAAAAAGCCCCCGGATGGGGTGTTAGTGCGAGACATATGGCGAGAAGCGGGAGAGAGGTCAGGACAGAAAGGCAGGGAGCCATGTGCTGGGCTCGTGCCAATTACCATCACCTCGACCTTGCATTAATTAGATTTCACGTCACTGCAACACCATTAACTCTGGTGTGCCCGACCCTCATTACCAACTTTTCTATGGCTCCTCCGTGTGCAAGTGTTTTTCATCCTCGCTCGCGACCCGACCCTCTCATCCCTTCGCTGCCCAAGCCTGGATTATCCTTGACTTTCATGGTGTTCGCAACCCTCGACCCTCTCCAGGCTCTTTACACTTTCCTGGGGCACTCAACTCATTTCTGCCTTCAACCGGAGCACATTATGCTGTGTCAAAGAGGAAGGCCACAAAGAGGTTCTCCATGGCATCCTCCTCGGCCCCATACCTCTGCTTCTCCCCCTGGTTCTCCCTCCACGTTCTCCTCACCGCCTCTGCAGCCCGAGATGGAAGCTCTCGCCTCCTCCACCCCTCCTGCCTCCCGGATCGAATGCCTAGTCATCACTGATAGCTCGTCGGGCTCTCTTTCACGATTTCTTGCCATCCCACCGAATTCCAGAACTAGCGAACCTTCTTTTGCATCGACAGTTTGCTCCTCCCAGCCATCCTTGGGGGCGCCACCTCTTCTCCGAAGTGCCCGACACAATGTGCACTCGTCTACCGACTTCATCCTTGATTCACAGTTGAAAGAAAGTCTAGCCATTCTCTATGGACTCGTCTTTGAGCTCCATCAGGGAATGGAGGACCACCAATTCCGACTGTAGCTTATGGATGGGAAGACCTCGACCCTCTTTCAGATCCTATCCACCTTCCAGGATGCTTTCCCCTCCACTCCATAAGGCGCGACTTCAACAGAGGCACCCCATGCAGAGGGCGACAACAAGAATGATTAGACGCAACGTTCAACAGGGGTCATTGTGGAGCAGATCATGCATGAGGACATGGAGGTTGCGACAGCTACAAGCCTGCATGTGTACAGTCCACCTGGAGACACCCTACCAGCTACCAACATGGATGAGAGCAACGTGGATATTGACATGCATTTGGAAGGCAAAGGGACACCCATTGAAGAAAAAGCTTGGTACGCGGCCTATCAAGCCGCCTTGCCAGGTTACTCGCCAAGTGTCTGACCCCATAAGGGTTATGTTCTCTTTACTAGTTTCTTTTCTTAGTTGTAGCTTAGTCAACTTAGTTTTGTTTTCTAAGACTGTGACTGTAAAATGCTAGACTTACCCGGCCGGCTGAACTGGTTTCCCGTCTATTAAGGTAGTTCAGTAATTACAACACGGTTGTTTTCAAGTTTTTGTACCTCTGGTCTAGTTTTTTGAAGGCCCTTTATATATAAAATCTCTTACTTACAAAAAAAAAAAGAATAAAAAGAATAAATTAATACCATAACATTTACTAATATTCGTGAATTTTCTAAAATCTTATATAACATCTGTTGAATCTTTTATGGAACATGTAAAATTGTGAAGTACACTAAATCATTTGTGAAGAGAATGAAAAGAGAAAAATATCAATTTGGACTTGGGGTGACTTGAATTTGAATTGTCCCTAAAATACCTCAACGACTATAAAAACACCTCATCTCCCGAAAATATTTGTCACAAATATACCAACGTACATAAAGCGCGTCTTCTCCCAAAAATATATTTTAGATATATCTCAACGGTCATAGAAACGCATCATCTTCCAAAAATATATCTCAACGGATATAAAAGCGCGTCATTTCCCAAAAATCTATATTAACGGACATTAAAACGCGTCATTCTAAAAAAGATAGATTAGAAATATCTCAACGGGCATAAAAACGCGTCATCTACCAAAAATATATCTCAACGGATATAAAAGCGCATCATTTCCCAAAAATCTATATTAACGGACATTAAAACGCGTCATCTCTCAAAAAGATAGATTAGAAATATCTCAACGGTCATAAAAACGGGTCAACTCTTTAAAAAAATTACTTTCAAATTTATTTTCATCAAAATTGCAATTTAAAATTTATTTATTTATTTTTATTTTTATTTTTGTTTTTCACTTTCAAAAAAATTATTTATTAATGAAATTTTAATTTTACATTGTTTAAGTCATGTTTTGAATGTATAAATAAATTCAATATTCTTAAAAATGGACACTTTAATATATCATCTCAACTATCAAAATAATTCAATTTATCTTTTTAAATTTAAATTAAAAAAAAAACTTATAAAAAAATCACAAAAATAAAATAAAAACCTAAAACATTTAAACTAGTTTGAATGAATTTAATTCTTCTAGAGATATTGATGATAGTTTGATTATTTGTCCAAATGAATTTAATTCTTCTATAGATATTGATGATAGTTTGATTATTTGTCCTTTTAAATGATAAGAAAGTGCAAGTTAAGCATTATAGTTTACTTTCACACATGTTGATTTTTTACAATTACACTTAACAAAAAATAAACATCATGAATTACACTTAAAAATATAGATAAGTAACATTTAAAAAATTACAATTAACAAAAAAATAAACATCATGAATTTTGTATAAATTTTCCTTTATAAATCCTAATCCTAAAAAAAGTGCAAGTTAAGCATTATAGTTTACTTTCACACATGTTTTTTACAATTACACTTAACAAAAAATAAACATCATAAATTACACTTAAAAAAATATAGATAAGTAACATTTAAAAAATTATAAATAAAAGAAACATTTCACTATCAAACCTAAATATCGACCTAATTTAAAGACTTTTTCTTAGAAATGAGTTCGTGATACAAATTCGGATGAAATTTAATTAAAAAACCCTAAAATCTTGAGCTTTATTCCTTTCTTCTGGTAATCAGGAGGTTTGAAGGTTATCAGCGGTTTAATTGCAACCTTTAGTGATTACCTTAGCTACGTTTTGGTATTAATAGCAAACCATTTATGAAAAGTATGTTGAGCTGGCCATTTCATTACCATAATAGAAACCATTCACGTTTCTAACACTATCCTGCCATTTCGATTTTCACTACTGGCCATTATTGTTCGAACCATCTACGTAAATCACTGGCACCATCTGACAAAATCGCTATTACATATATCCATCCATTGGAGCGTTCAAAGGTTCAAATACCTACCCATTGGAGCCTTGAAGAAACTCACACAGGAGTGTCGCATGGCTTTGCTGTAAAGAGAAATCTTGCATTCTGCCCCGAATTAGGTAAGCTTCTGTCACCGTCCTTGGATTTTAGGATTGCATTCTATTTTGGTTTCAACGTTGCGATGGGTTATCGTGTCTAATATCAACCATGGTCTATGCTTTTTCAACATTGCATTCGATTATATTGTCCATTGAAACAAATGGAATCACTCGCTGGATGCCTTGTCTTCACTTTTTATCATATTAACGCCGCTATTCTGTGATTTAACTCTATATATTTTCTTCCTTTCTACGGCAAAAAATAATGTTGAAAAAAAACAGGCAGGACAAAAGCCGCCACTGCAAGTCAAATTATCAGTGAATCATGATTTTCTACATCTCTGCGAAAAAAAGAGAGGAAAATTTCAAGTGAGAAATTCCCATGTCGTCTGTAAAAGCATTTGAAAACTGTATAAGCGAAAAAGAAATTAATTAGTGCTTATCCCAAAGCAATGAGGCGGGACATGCATCAAAGGAAATAAACTTCAGTTTTCAGTTTGTAAGACGAACGACGGAAATTTGTGTATCGTAGTAATAGGAAAGATATATTTCTAGACATTATTATAAGAAATTAAATATTAATTAAAAATATTGATGACTGTAATCAAGCATCAAATTTTACAGGAAGGGTTATGTTTCAATTTGAAGGGTGAAATTTAAGTCAACTCTGTTACATTGACAGACATGTCAAAATAAGAAAAAAAAAAATAGTTATATCTCTCAAAATAACTATTTAAAATTTTTTTTTATCAAATAAATTAAGTACAAATTGTTTGTTAGTAGAGATTTACTTTTTAAAATGTTTATAAGATTGTTCTACATTGACATGTCAAAATAAACTATTCTTCAGATGAAAAGGAAAAGTACAAATTGTTAGTGGCCATTTATTTTTAAAAGTGTTTATAAAAATCTTCTACATTAACATGTGAAAAAAAATTATTCTTTATATGAAAAAAAAAAATTGCCAAATAACTTAGTTACAAATTGTTATTAAAATTTATTTTTTAAAATGTTTATAAAAAAAAAAATCTGAAAAAATTACAAAAAGATTATAAAATAAGTAAGAACTTTTCTTTCATAACAATAAATTAGCACAAACAATTACAGAAACCAAAAAACTAATTAATAATAAAAATAGAAATAAAAAATTAACGCCATAACATTTACTACAATGTCATCTGGAATTTTCTGAGAGGTAACTTGAGATCTGTTGAATCTTTTATGAAACATGTAAAACTATGAAGTCCATTGAATAATCTGTAAAAAAAAATGAAAAAAAAATAACTATAGATATCAATTTGGACTTGGGGTGACTTGAATTTGAATTGTCCCCAAAAATATTTATCAGAAATAAAAATACCTTAACGACCATAAAACGCGTCATCTCCCAAAAATATGTGTCACAAATATCCCAACTTACATAAAGCGCGTCATCTCCCAAAAATATATTTTAGATATATCTCAACGGTCATAAAAACGCGTCATCTCCCAAAAATATTTCTTAACGGATATAAAAGCGCGTCATTTCCCAAAAATCTATAATAACGGACATTAAAACTCAAAAAGATAGATTAGAAATTTCTCAACAGTCATAAAAATGGATCAACTCTTTAAAAAACAACTTTCAAATTTATTTCCATCAAAATTACAGTTAAAATTTTCTTCTTGTTCACTTTTATAAAAATTTAGTAAATTAATTATTAATAAAATTTTAATTTTATATGGTTTAAATCATGTTTTAAATGTATAAATAAATTTAGCATTCTTAAAAATAACTAAATATTTTAATATACCATCTCAATCATCAAAATATATAATTCAATTTATCTTCTAAAATTTAAATTTTGAAAAAAAACTTTATTAAAAAATCACAAAAATAAAATAAAAATGTAAAACATTTAAACAAGTTTGAATGAATTTAATTCTACTAGAAAACCCGATGATGATAATTTGATTATTTGACCTTTTAAATGGTAAGAAAGTGCAAGTTAAGCATTATAGTTTACTTTCGGACATTTTTTACATTTACATTTAAAAAAATAAACATCATGAATTTTGTATAAAGTTTCTCGTAGTGTAGGCAATCATTGTAACTCGGAACCCTTTTATGTATAAATGCTTTATATAAAAAGGAAAATCTTGCTTAGGGTTAACATGTAAGGTCTCTTTACCCCGGATGGGGTGACATGTGTCCAGGACGTTGAGGCGAGGTGGCAAGGGGAGGTGGCGAGGGGAGGCGGGGGGCCTTTATTAACTGTCCTCCCCACACACTTTGCGATCCATAGTGCGCGTCAACTCCTTCCCTCTCCGTAGCATGAAGCCTTTCAGCACGAGCGCCATCGGTCCTAACGGACAGAGCATTAAGCTTGTAGCATTAATGGAGTTTATTGGGATTTATTGGTCCATCAACCTTCTCGAGGGCACCATTCTGTTTGAACAGTTCTCTGCGCAGCTGGGCGACTTGGCTCTCCTCTCCGTTCCAGCTATGCCACGTCTAAGGGGGAAGCCGCGTAGAGGGGCTGGCTGGTATGCCGCCGCCGCGAGAAGGAAAAGACACAGGGATTTCCAGAGTGCAGTGACTCTAGTTAGAAGGCGTCGACGGCAGGCAATTCGGGAAGCTTCACCTCCTGGCACAATTGTAGAAGAGGACCCGAGCATACAGCCCCCTCCGGATTTCTTGCACCAGAATTTGGTCACCTTCCCGGATGACTGGGACCCCTACGCCCGTGTCTTTCGTTCTCGCATCACTCCGCCCGGCAGAACCTCTTCCGACTCCTGTGCCAAAGCCTCTCTGGACCCCGGCCCAGGACACTGCATCATCGAAGAGGAGAAGGTGATGGAAGCTGACACAACCCAGGATGCAGAATGTTAAGGAAATGAAGCCGCGCAGATGAGGCCGCCCTCGCCACCTCTTTTGCTCCCGGAGCAATTGCAGCTTATCTCTGAACTCCGAAGCCTAGCAGAAGACCAAATCTTTCGCGCGGCCTGCACAAGCCAGCGACTGGACATGTTATATGCAGCTTACTCTAACGCCTCACCCAAGCGACTTTGTCCTACCTGCGCACAGCCTTTCGTCATTCCAGCTCGAGCAGCAGAAGCACGGGACGACAGGGCGAGCCCCGGATAAAAGGTTCCAGCGTTTCCATGTTTTTCTCTACAATTGTTGTTATACTTTCTCAGGACAATAGTCCTCTAGCTGTTAGTCGAAATATCCTTAGAAACTCAAATATTAAAATGCTGTTAGTTAAGACTATACCCCCTGGTTTCCTACGGGCAGGGTGGCTCTATGTTTTCCATCACATTTGGACCTGTTACAGTGTGATAGCCAGGTGCCATGGTTTCCTTCACAGGCAGGACACCTCGCTCCTATCTGGCATGTATTCTCTTTTTTGTATGAAACTTTAATAGGAAGGTCCCACTTTTACTCACAAAAAAAAAAAAACATGTAAGGTCTCTTTCAGTACACACTAATAAAACTTCAAACTTAGGTAATTTGAAATGGCCACAGATAATAAAATCCCATATAAAGAAAACCATGAAAGAAAATTAATAAAACAGTCAAAGACAGAATGGAATTAGGCGTATGTGTCACGACTGCTGGAAGTGCTTGTGGCAACGCCGACGATTACGCTGCAGAGACAAAGAAAAGACAGAAGAGAAGGTCAAAGATCGCCATAGAGCAGGAGATGCCGGCTTCTGTCAAGCTTCAATGCCAATGTTAACACTAAATCTTTCCAAATCATGATGATCCTCATTTCAAGATATATCCCAAATATGAAAGGATTTGGGACAATGCAATTCCATATGCAATTCCAAGGATTTGGGGCAACGCAATTCTATTTAGAGAGAGAAATGATGGATAATGGTTTAAGATTTGATGTGAGGTTCTTCTACGAAATTGGAACGCACGATAAATAAATAGATGTGCAGCTCAACTGACATAACGCAATTGATGTTTTGCTTCTCATTTCTGCTTCGTATCTCAACGTGATTACCCTTCCTGGTTCGTAATAACGAAACGCTGCTTAATTACCGTTCCTACCTCGGAATAATGGGATGGATTGTTTATTGAAGGGTATTGTTGTAATTTTACTCATCCGCTACACAAATGACAATATATCGACCCGATCACCGTGACATTGAGCTGACGTGGGCCGTAAAAGAGGATTTGTATATTAAAATACTTTGTCAATGAAGATTTGTTGGGCGGCTAATTGAGCGTGGGACAATCACAACAAATTTTAATACTTCGTTACTCAATGACGTAGAAATTTTTTAAAAACAACGGAAAAAGATTTCGTTTAAATTTTCTATGATAGAAAACAATATTTGAAATGTTAAAAGAACAGTATTACATATCATATTCAAAAAGATGAAAGGTTTGTAAAATTGGAAAGTTTGATATAAAAAAGCACTAAAGGAGGATGTCTGAAGTCTTTAAAGGTAAAACAGGTCTAAAATATCACATAAAATCGTGATTATTATTTTTTAGTTGATAGGTGCTTATCATCAAAGGGTGCCTGATTAGTTTTTCTTAATGATTTTCCGACATCGGGGACAAGGTTCAGAAATATGAGAATAATTTTCGTCATATATAGAGATGGAGGGATGAGATTTAAACCAAAACCCTAAAATGTTTAGGGTTATGGCTTTCTGCTGGTAATTAAGAGGTTTGAAGGTTAACCCTGTTTTAATAACAACTTTCAGCGGTTACCTTATCTACGTTTTATTAATAATAGCAAACTATTTACGAAAAGTATGTTGAGCTGTCTATTTCATTACCATGATAGAAACCACGCACGTCTCTAACACTACCCTACCCTGCCATAATTCGGCTTTCACAACTGGCCACTATTGTTCGAACCATGTACCCAAATCACTGGAACCATTTGCCAAAAGTCACTGTTAGATATATCCATTCATTGCATATATCCACCCATTGCAGTGTTCAAAGGTTCAAATATCTACCCAGTGGAGCCTTGGAAGAAACTAACAGAGGAACGTCGCTTGCTGTAAAGAGAAAGCTCCCAGAATTAGGTAGGCTTCTGTTACCGTTCTTGGATTTTAGGATTTCATTCTATATTAATTTCAACGTTGCATTGGGTTATCCTGTTTAATATCAATCATTCGAACACTACCCTACCCTGCCACATTTCGGCTTTCACAACTGGCCAATATTCGAACCATGTACCCAAATAACTGGAACCATTTACCTAAGTCACTGTTAGATATATCCATTCATTGCATATATCCACCCATTGCAGTGTTCAAAGGTTCAAATATCTACCCATTGGAGCCTCGGAAGAAACTCACAGAGGAGCGTCGCTTTCTGTAAAGAGAAAGCTGCAATTCAGCCCAGATTTAGGTAAGCTTCTGTTACCGTTCTTGGATTTTAGGATTGCATTCTATATTAGTTTCAACGTAATATCAATCAATCTATAGTAGCTATGTTTTTTCAACTCTGCCTTCGGTTATATTGTCAATTGAAATAAATGGAATCACTCGCTGGCTGCCTTCTCTTAACTTTTTATTATATTAACACCGCTATTCTGTGATTTAACTCTATATATTTTCTTCCTTTCTACAGAAAAAATAATGTTAAAAAAGAACACGCAGGACAGAACCCTCCACGGCTAGTCAAACTATCACTGAACCATCATTTTCTACATCTCTGCCAACGCATGAGGAGTGGAATATGAGACATCATAAGTAAATATGAAATGTATAAAATAATATATTCTTGGAGTTATTGATTTATATATTTGTTTTGATGTATTTTCATATGATTTTAACTTGATATATTTGTTTTGATGTATTCTCATATGATTTTAATAGTTATATTTTTTTCATATAAAATTTAAGT
Organism: Picea engelmannii; assembly: GCA_009831015.1. Taxonomy (NCBI): domain Eukaryota; kingdom Viridiplantae; phylum Streptophyta; class Pinopsida; order Pinales; family Pinaceae; genus Picea; species Picea engelmannii. The sequence continues at coordinate 41,868 of ML782049.1, forward strand.
AAAATTAGTTATATTTTTTTCATATAAAATTTAAGTATTATTAACTTTATTTTATAATTATGATTTTAACTAATTATATATTTTTCATATAAAATTTAAGTATTATTGACTTAATTTTATAATTATTTATTAAACTTTAATTATTATTGAATTAATTTTATAATCATTTGCTAATTATTAATAAAGTTAAGTATTATTATTTTATTTTATTTTGTGTGTATGTATCATTAGGTACAAAGAAATTAATAATCAGATGGTTTTTTAAAGTCAAGATGGAAGGTATAGCATTAAATGTTTTTTTTAAGTTTTTATATATATATATATATATATATATATATATATATATATATATATATATATATATATATATAAAGTTTATCAATATAATATTATGTATTATATTAGTATACTAATTCAATATATATCATTATTAAATGTAATCTTCTTTTATTATATATAATTAAAAAATTGTTGTATGATCATATGTACTACTACTTAGTAATGAGAAATTAGTAATTAAATGATTTTTTAAAATCAAGATAGAAGGTATAGCATTAGATGGTTTTTTTTTTTAAGTTTATCAATATAATATCATTTATTATACTAACTCAATACATATTATCATTAAATATAATCTTCTATTATTACATATAACTAAATATTATCATTAAATATAATCTTCTATTATTACATATTACTAAAATATTGTAGTATCACAGTACTACTTAGTAATGATTATAAAATAAGTTGGAATATTTACATCTCATGCTTAAGATAATTAAATGTTAATAATTATGTGTTTATTACTTTTATTTATATATTTAATTGGAATAATTTACTTATTGATTGAATGATGGTAAGAGTGCCTAGCAAGGATTGGAGGGCATGGACATTTGATCTATATTATTTTATTACATTGATAAAAGTTAGTAATTTTTTTATTTTATCAAACTTATGTTTATTTATTATGTTTCTTCATAGTGAAAATGAGGATGGAAGTGATCAAATTTTAATCAAATTCTAATGTCAAATTGATTTTTTTTTATATATATATGTACATGTTTTTTCATATAATGTTGTATAGAAAATTAACATTTTCATTGGGTGGAAGTGTACTATATATACATAGGAAGAAAACTTACATAGTAATTTTACAATATGATTTAAAATTTCACCATGCATGTGTTCTTTGACTCTCTGAAATTGATTGAATGTTAGATTAGTAAAATTTCATAATTACTTTTATAGATACATATATTTTTTTTCTCTATTAACATAAATTACATTTTTATATAAATAATTTTTGCTCTCATGATTAGTATGCTATAAAATGAATTTATGAGAATCATCAATCTCATTGCTATTTAGAGGTCAAAGATAACCTAGAGAATGAGATGGTGGCTTCCGTGAAGCCTGCAATGCCAATGCCAACACTAAATCTTTCCAAATCATGGATTTGGGACAATGCAATTCCAAGGATTTAGGGTAATGCAATTCCATTTAGAGAGAGAAATAGTGGATAATGGGTTTAAGATTTGTTGTGAAGTGCTTCCAGGAAATTGGAACGTACGATAAATATATATCCTTGGGTTTTAGGATTGCAATCTATATTGATTTCAACGTTCCATTGGGTTATCGTTTAATATCAACCATTCTATATTAGCTATGCTTTTTCAACATTGCATTCGGTTATATCAATTGCACCAAATGGAATCACTATCTAGCTAGTTTCTCTTCACTTTTCGTTATATCAACACCGCTATTATGTGATTTAGCTCTATACATTTGCTTCCTTTCTACCGCAAAAATAATGTTAGAAAAGAATATGCAGGACACAAGCCACAAGTCGCGTTCGTAAAATCTAGGATTATGTTTACATATACTACTTTTTAAAGAACGCCTTCTTTCTCAATGGGGCGTGAGAGAAAACCTACAACAATTTAGAGTTAGAAGTGTGATGCTGAATGAAAAGACATAAATATAGAGTTCAAGATGGCAGTGGGACATTAAAACTTTCGATGTTAAGAGTGTTTATTCGAAATTAAGGAATTAAGATACACACGCTAAAGAAAACGAAGAATATGGAGATACTTTTCAGTGAATCCTTATTTTCTACATCTCTGCCAAAGAAAGAGAAATATTTAATGTTTAAGTGAGAAATTCCCTGTTTCGCCTGCAAAATCATTTGAAAACTGTATAAGGAAAAAAAAAAAATAATTCGTGCTTATCCCAAAGCTATTTGGTGGTACATGCATCAAAGGAAATAATCTTTAATCTTTAGATTGTAAGATGGTGGACGTAAATTCCACTATACTAATAATATTTAAAGTTATATTTCTAGAAATTATTATTAGAAATTAGATGTTAATTTATGTGATTTATGTTGGCATGTCCAAAGTTTTTATCATCTATCTTATATTTTGAATTTGTACTATTCATATTGAAATGTTTAGATATCCAAAGTTTATAGCTATCGATAATTCGTTGATTTTATATTAGTTTGTTGACTACAATTTTTGTATAATTTTTATTGTTCAACTACATAATTAAAAATAAATAAATTATATAATAAAAAAATCCATATATGTCATCATCTCATTGGATAATAGATTTGAGGTCTTATTGCTAGCTTCACTATTCCCAATTATTTATATGTTGGCATATCCAAAGTTTTTATCATCTAAGTTATTTTTGAATTTGTACTATTCATAATAGATTTGAGGTCTTATCACTAGCTTCCTTATTCCCAATGATTTATATGTTGGCATATCCAAAGTTTTTATCATCTACGATGTTTTGGAATTTGTACATATTGAAATGTTTAGATAGCCAAAGTTTTGAGCATGGATACTCAATTTTCATATTGCTTTGTCCTATGAGTAAATTTTTTTAGCATAATCTCCATTGTTCAAACTATTGTTGTTTTTGTTATTAATTTTTATTTTTTATTACTATTACTATGTTTGATTTTTCTTTATTGTTGTGTACTTGGAGAGCCATTTTCATTATTGTGTAGGTAAACAGGCATGCCACACTGCATTATTTCTTAGTGACGCCCTTCGATGGTTATGACAGCCTTAAGTGTTTACCTAATAGGCCCCGCAGCCTTAAATGTTTAGTCTGCAGGCATGTTACAATACATTTTCCTCTGATTTTTTGATACAGTGTTGTTTGCAGTGAATTTGGGCAATATTTTTCTTCACCGACAATATTCGTTTACTGGTTGATGCTTGTTCATTGGTTCGTTCGATGTTGCTTGTTGTTGTTTGATTCAACTTTGCAAATTTGAGGTCTTACAGCTGCAGTTGGACCTCTTCGTGGTTGTTCACTAGTTTGTTGTTCTTCAACTTTGCAAGAAGTTGGACCTATTGTTGCAGTTTGCAGGGTTTGGAGTTGCGCTTTTGTCGTCCCTCGTTCACGGGTAAGTTTTCATGCCATGGTTTCGTTGTTATTCCTTGTTTGATGCTTGCTATTTGTAGCTTACAAGCAATAATTTTCAATACTAGGAATCTATGGCTTGAAATCCTATCGCATAACATCTTCGTGTGTGGTTGCTACAACCTGAATCTTTTTCTTGTTCTTGAACGTCAATTTTCTATATAGAATCTTCCTTTTTCGCATCCATAGTGACCTATAAAAAATAAAACTCCTCATTTTTTCTTCTCCTGAGAACCATACATTTGGTGCATTTTTCCCAATGTTCTCCTCATATTTTATGTTCCTGGAAACCATACGTTCAGTGCATTTTATCTAGTTTGTTCCCTTCCAAACGTCTTGCTCCTCTTTGAATGTCGATGTTGGACACATAACCCACATATGTTGCAGTTACAATGAAATATAAAAAAAGAAAACCGTATGTTCTCCTCTTATTTTATGTTCTTGAAAACAATGCATTTGGTTCATTTTTTCCAGACTATTCCTTTCCAATCACATATGCCAACTTCCACATCTTGGATATCGTGCCATAGCTGTTTCCAAAATAGAAATGCTAAGGGGTTTAGAAAAAAAAATTGGAGTTGTCGCAGGGGCCAAGCATCTGCCAAGGTCTTGTGATAGGGCATTCTTTTATTCTCTGAGTCAAAAACTTTGTCCACTTGTTGCATTTGTGTTGTCCTTTATGTGTTTCAAATCATCTTCTACCACTGAAAATAGTGTAAGATGCATGCCAGGAATAGGTTAAAAAATGATATACCTTGAATACTCGGTCTTTGTGCTCAGCAAATTTATAGTGCTATTCCATTTGCGTTGTCTTTTCTATTTGGTTCACTATTCACTGCATGTTTGTTTTCTTGTCATATGCTTGATCTACACAAGAAGGCGATCTACAGGAGAAGGTGACCACGCAAGCCATAGCTCGGCTTCTGACCAAAAAATCTCCTTAGGGGCACAAATCTGAATAGGGTCGCACCATTTGTTTGGGTGACCAAGAAAATGGGGATCAAGATCAGGGTGATCTGAGAATGGCCAATAGGTTTTGGCGATATTAGAGTGACCTCTGAGGATTAGTGGGAGAAGACCAGTGCATCCATGGAAGAGGGCACACTCACTTCATTCCCACAAATAAAAAACCAACAAGGGCGCAAACCCCAGTTGGTGTGCCCTTCCTTCTGCCTCAAAAAACTCTAAGGAAATGATTTTCTCCCTAAGAGAGTGGCTAGCTAATGAGATAAGATTTCTCTCAGAGGTGGAAGCATGGAAAACTGAGTCACCAGGAGGCATCCATGAAGGAAGGTGCACTGGTTATTCTTCAGAAACCCTAAAAATGAAATTTTCGTGAATGTAAATTGCAAACTCAGAAAAGAAAACAACCAAGACAGATAGCTTCAAAATAAAATGTAAGAATGTTTTATTTTAGTCCAGGATCACCTTATATACCAAGGGAACCATTTATTTTACATATATTTAATTCATCATCAAAAGGTGAAGAAGTGTTTCACCTAGGTGATTGACTTGTGCGCCCTAGGTGGGTGTTCCCCTAGGTGGCCTCCTTGGCCCAATTCCTCCCTGTTTAGATCTGGAAGCATCCTGGCTTCCATGAGAATATGCGGAAACTTGTTGTGCAATACATCAGTTGTGATCCACTTTGCCTGAGCTAGAGTTTGGCCTTGGCAGGCTACCAGATATGAAGTGTAAGTCTGGGGTCTTATAGAACGACATAGAGTGTCCAGTATAGTGTCTTTGGCCAATGGGAGTTGGAAATTAGGAATGTTGTCCACTCGATGAGTGATGGTGACTGGTTATTCCAAGAGGGAAGGCTCAAACAACTTTAAGTGATTTACATTAATGACATTGTGGATTCCCAGTTGTGGTGGCAGATCCAACCTATATGCATTTTCTCCAATCTTGTCGAGTATTGTATACGGACCATATATGATTGGTAGAAGCTTGTGATGGTGGCCTTTGAAGCGCTTATTATCCAAGTGTAACTAGAATTGATCCCCTAGTTGAAATGCCATGAAGGTTCTTTGTTTGTCATGGCACTGCTTGGCATGATCTTAGGCTTCTTTGAGTGTTGATGTGACTGCACTGTGGCATTGTGAAATTTGTTGGAGAAATCGTTGAGCTGACAGTTGTTCCTTCTGTTGATGGAAGGTACCTTGAGGAGCCCAAGTGAGTGGAAGCTCGGTTGGAGATGCTGGTTGGAATCCCTATAAGACTTCAAAAGGTGAAAATCCTATAGAAGAATGTGTTTCCTTGTTGTAGCTATGTTGGAGAATGTGTAAGTAATTGTCCCATTGTTTACTGCACCCAAAGTGAGTTTGGAGAGTATGCACCAAGACTCTGTTGACAACCTCTGTTAGGCCATCCGTTTGAGGATGGAATGCAGTAGAAAACTTGAGGTGGCACCCGAATAGCGCCCATATGGTCTTCCAAAATGTACCGAGGAAGCGAGAATCTTTGTCTGAGATGATACTGCTTGAGAGGCCAAAATGGGGCCAGACATGACGAAAATAAAGTTCCTCTGTTTGCGTTGCTGTAGTAGTATTTGTGCATGGGATAAAAAGTTCCACTTTGTTGAAGCGACATACCACTACCGAGATTGCATCATGTTTATTTTTGGTTGTTGGAAGTCCACTTAGGAAGTACATTGAGATTGATGCCCAAGGCTGAGAAGGAAGCGACAATGGTTGATACAACCCATGCTTCCGATTGGATGGCTTGGATTGTGAACAAAGGCAGAAGCTATGATAAATTTTTCAACTTGAGGTTGCATGGAAGGGAAATGAAAATGGTGTTGCAGATGTTGCATCATCTTTGTGGTCCTGAAGTGGTCCCCATAGGCTGAAGCATGTGATTTCCTGATGAGAAAGAGGCGGTCTTCTGACTGTGGAACACATAGAAAATTCAACTTATATAGCCACCCATCCCGAATAGTGTAGTCTAGGAAGCGGGTCTGATTGATCACTGTGGGGCTTTGCAAAGTTTCCCAAATCTCTCGAAAGTTAGTGTCAGTAGCACATTGATCTTTTCATGTGTCATAAGTAGCAAAATGTACTTCTAGAATGGAAAGAACTGGAGTGGGAGGTTGACTTAGCAAATCAACCATTTTATTAGAAGTGCCTTTCTTGTATCTGATGACTAAGTGAAATTGTTGAAACTAGGAGGCCCATTTAAGGTGCCTTTGTTCCTGAATCTTCAATTGAGAGTTGATGAAAATAAAAGGGTGGTGGTCGGTATGCAAAATGGTTTCTTTACCCAACAAATAATGCCTCCATTGTTTGAGTTCTTTCACCAGACTATAAAATTCCTTGTCATAGGTACTATAATTCGTCTTTGCCTCAGACAGGGTTTCAGAGTGGTAAGCAATGGGGTTTCCTCCCTATTTAAGTATGGCACCAATAGCATATTGTGAGGTGTCAAAATCAATATCAAAGGGTTGGGAGAGGTCTGGCAGATGTAAAACAGGGGATGAGAAGAGGGAGTCTTTGAGCTGAGCAAAGTGAGTAGTTTCTTCTTTGGTCTAGATGAATGTAGAAGAAGTATTTGAGAGATGATGCAAAGGTCGAGCAAGATTTGAAAAAGAGGGAATGAACTTACGATAGAAATTGATGCCACCCAAAAATCTTTTCCAATCCTTAGCTGAAGAAGGTAGAGGCCATTGTTTCAATGCTTGGATGTGAGCTAGATCTGGTTGAATACCCTTTGAGCTGACCACAAAGCCGAGGTGGGGGACTAAAGTATAACCAAAATATGATTTCTTGTCTTTGACTTGCAACTTGTGTTCTTGGAGAATTTGGAGAACTTGTCGGACATGTTGCATGTGAGTGTCCCATGTCCGACTGAAGATGAGAATGTCATCTAAGTAGATGACCAAAAATTGACCCAAATGTTCTCTGAAGATGTCATTGATGAGCCTCATGAAAGTGGTTGGAGCGTTGGTGAGACCGAAAGGCATGACTTTCCACTCAGAAAGACCAAATTTGGTCTTGAACATTGTTTTCCAAACATCATCTGGGTTCATTCAAACTTGATGATAACCAGCTGTCAAATCCAATTTAGTAAACCACTTAGCTCCTTAGAGGGTGTCAAGTAGTTCCTCAATCTGGGGAAGGGGGTAACATTTTTTTATTGAGGCTTTGTTCAAGGCTCGGTAATCCGTGACAAGGTGCATTTTTGAGGTATCTCGTTTAGGGATGACAAAGGTGGCAGAAGCACAGGTAGAAGATGAAGGTTGGATGTGGCCAAAGTTGATGAGGTCGGTCAGTTGTCTTTACATTTCCTCTAATTTTGTTGGGCCCAATCGGTAAGTAGGGGCGTTAGGTAAGGCATATCCAGGGATGATATGAATGGAATGGTGAATGTGGAAGGAGGGGGGAAGTCCTTCTAGAGGTTGAAATACCTTTGCGAACTTGTGGAGGAGGGGAATCATAGTTTTAGGAATAGGGTGCATTGTATTGTTTGGTGTTATTGGGTGCACCAAACAGAGAGAGACACATTGGTTTAAGTGTACATCTGGGATTTGTTCTTTGGTAGAAGGGGGTTTGGGTTTTGCTGCAGTTAAGATATAAGTGTGGCCTTCTTTGGTAATTTTGTACTGGCGGGATTTGGATAGATAGATAGCATTTATTTGGGTTTGGTATGGGATACCGAGCAACAAATCCGCACAATCCAAGGAAGAGACATCACAGAGGATAGTATCTTTGAATTAGCCTATGGCGAAAGTGACTAGACAACACTTGGAAACTAGGAGGCGAGGGCCATCCTTTTAGACCCATCCGAGTTGATAGGGTTGTGGATGTGGAGTGGTGACAAGATTAAGGAGGTTGACAAGGGCTTGAGACACCAAATTGTTATGGCTTCCATTGTCCATAATCAGTAAAGCCAAGGCATTTTTGATTTGGCAGTTATGGGTGAAGAGGTGTTGGGTGGATGCGTTCGAATATTCCTGGGTCATTAGAATTAATGAGGGATCTACTTTTGTGGGATTGTCCAGAGGAACTTCTTTGGTATCTTCTAATTGGGAAGGCGCAGTGAGATCAATGAGTATATTTTTGTTATTTTTTAGATTTTGGAGGATTCCACAATCTGATGAATTGTGTGAAGTAGTTTTGTGGAATGAGCACCAGTGCATCCTTGTAGTTGTATTGGGTGTGTGGTTTTGAGTCCAAGGAGGTGGAAAGTAGGCTGAGGGATGGGGGATGGATGGTTGAGAGGCGGGGGGGTTGGTGTAAGGGTGGGACTAAGGAATATGACCTCTAGGAGCGACTTTCCTTTCTATAGCCAAAGATCTCTGAAATGTTTTATCTAAAGTTGGATTTTCAAACAGCTCTACTTCTTGACGAAAATGAATTAATAAACCAGCCACAAATTTTAATGTGAGTACCTCTTCTGGATCTGGAACATGAAGTAAGAGGCACATATTGCAGAAGAATTCTATGTAGCCTTGCACTCCTTGTGAAGGGAGTTGTCGAAGTTGGTGTGATTTGATCCATAAGGATTTCACATACCCAGGTGGGTAGAAGCAATTTTTCAAATCTTAGGAAAGTCGAGCCCAGGTTTTGATGGGTTGCGAAGTAAAGGATTCTGGAGCATCCCCAATATCTATCACAAGTGTGGTCTTCTCTTGCTCTGTATCCCACCAAGTTTATGACAGTCCTTCTAATTACAAGGCGACAATCTGGGGGTTTCTTTCCTTGGTAAGGCCTAGACATGTATTGAAATAGGTGGATAGGCTACGGATCCAAGAATCCACCATTTCACCGTTCAATTTCCCAGCAAACTTGGGTAGTTGGATTCGAGTGTCCAACCGGAATGGATCTAGATTGTTTTGTTGTTGCATTCTGAGTAGCTCATTGAGGATGGAGGCAAGATCTTGGATGGGATTTGATGTGTTAAAATTTTCTTAGACTGCCAAAGGATCTTTGGGTGGAGGCATTGTGAGGCCATGTGAAGAGAAAAGGCACCCCTAGGTTGCAATGCTGAACAGAGGACTTAAAACCTTGAGGCAACAACACTTGAACTTGTCTAGAGGGAGAGATCTGTATTTTTTTAGATATGTGGAGCTCCTCTCTGTGGAAATGGAGATGTGGGCGCCCTTGGGGATTATGAGATCTATGTATCTTCTTGCATAAAATGGAAACCCTGGAATGGGCAAACTCTGGATTATTTCATGAAAATCCCCAAAAAACAGATTGACTCAATCTTCAAGATTGGAAGCTTTTCCATGGATCTTGAGGCTCTGATACCAATTGATCTGTAAAATAAGGTGATCTATAGGATAAGGTGACCATGCAAGACATAGCTTAGCTTTTGACCAAAAACTCTCCTCAGGGGCGCAAATCTGAACAGGGGTGCACCATTAGTTTGGGTGGCCAAGCAAATGGGGATCTAGACTGGGGTGATCCGAGAGAGGCCAAGAGGTTTTGGTGATCTTAGAGTGACCTCCAGGGATTATTTGGAGAATCCCAATGCAACCATGGAAGAGGGTGCAGTCACTTCATTCCCGCAAACAAGAAACCAGCAAGGGCACAAACCCTAGTTGGTTCACCCTCCCTTCTGCCTCAAAAAACTCAAAGGAAATGATTTTCTCCCTGAGAGAGTGGCTAGATAATGAGATGAGCTTGCTCTTAGAGGTGGAAGCATGGAAAACGGAGTCACCATGAGATATCCATGAAGAAAGGCGCACTAGTTATTCTTCATAAACCCTAAAAAAAAATTGTCGTGAATGTAAAATGAAAACTCAGAAAAGAAAACTTCCAAGACACATAGCTTCAGAAGAAAAGGTAGGAATGATTTATTTTAGCCCTGGTTCACCTTATATACCAAGGGAACCATTTATTTTACATATATTTGCGCCTAGGTGAAGAAGTGTTGCGCCTAGGTGATTGACTTGTGTGCCCTAGGTGGGTGTTCCCCTAAGTGGCCTCCTTGGCCCAATGTTGTAGAGACTAGGGGGATTGAATTTGAAAAGAACAAGGTTGAAGGATACATAGAGGAATTGGAATGCAGTTCCACACTTATAGTTTTCTATTTTTTTTATTTTATTTTTCTCTCTGTTTGCATATAAACTAAGTATATCTAAGAAACATCTTGATAATAACAACTTAAGTGATGAAACAAGTAATATATGTTGATTCCTATGAAATAGATACATACTTCATTGTACATGACAACATTGACTAGGTATTGCATATAAATGGACTTTTTAGATTGGATGCATTCTCGTATACTGTACGAGATTGTCTTTTCGATACACTTCAGGTTCTATTGCATTTCCTTTATTCCTCAAACAACCTGCACAATGGATTGATAGATTATTTCTTGGGTTTTTTTAAAAATGGCAACGCTGAGGCATTGGAGTCATATCAATAAAAATTGGAATCTTATTTTCTTTGGTAGTTACATGCAATACATGATGTCACTACGTATATTTCAAAGATGTGGTTGTTTGCATCTGCAATTCTTTCTGTGCATGAGAGGGGAATTTGGGGAGATACATTTTGTATACAATGGTTGTCCAAGTGGCTCAATATATCAATTTGAATATGGTCATTGATAAGAAAAACAAGATATATATTATTCAACAAAACTGCATCTAACGATCTATATTGCATCTTGTTCCATGATGTCAATCGTGTCAGTGGTCATTATGAACCACTAATCTATAGAAAATTATCCATATGCAATCTTGGAGGACCACATATTTACTTTTCTCTCATTTACAAGGACCTTGAATCACAATAGAAACAAATTATGCATTGTATGCACTCACATGGCTTGCAGATATCGAAAATTGTTGCATCTAATTGTGGAGATAGTCTATTCAATGCAATTTGCTATTTGGTAGAAGCAGAGTTCGATGTGCAGTTGTTGCGGCTTTACATTGTACAATCCTTTTGCAATGCAATTATAGGTGAAATCCAACAGGCTTTTAGTTACTTGCATCAACACCTTTCATCATATCTCCTAGAAAATATGTCAACAATTGGAAGTTGGCAACCATACCTTGTAAACATGGCACTACCATATGAAGAAGGAAATGTAGAGGGTGGAATATTTTGTTTACAGTTGCTATCTATCATATTCAGAGTAATTATCCAGGTCTAGTCATCCCTGTCAGATGTAACTATCCATTCCCGGTCTGTTGATTCAAATTAAGATCAAACAATTGACATCATCTCGTTGAAAACAGATATGCCACATATCCATTATCGACCTTTGATGGGAAATACTACTAGTTCAGGGTCCACTATCCATGCCACCCAAACCACATCGAACCTGCATATGCGTGGCATGCTATTTAATGAGAATTAAACTCATCCCAGTTGTGATGAGGCCATATAGGGCTTAAACAAAAAATGTAGAATAACTTATCACAACTTGAAAAAGGTCATACGTGAGAGAAAAAAATTCATTGGTGGTATAGGAAATACTACCAGTTCAGGGTCCAGTGTCAATGCCACCCAAACCACATCGAATATGCATAAGCATCACATGTTATTTAATCAGAATGCAACTCATCCCATTTGTCATGAGGTCATCCTGACCTTGAACAAAAAACGTAGAATAATTTATCACAACTTGAAAAAGGTCATACATGAGAGAACAAAATATATCGCTACGCTTCCTTATAGATAGAAACTCACATATCACAACCTAAAAAAACTTGTTCATGCACAACACAATCAATTTTTTTCTTTTTTTGCTGGGCACAAACATCACATGTCGAATGAAAAAGAACATAACAATTTTCATCATTGAGATGGTGAGGATGGAATGCTCATAAGAAATGTTGATTCCACCTCCAACATGGCTTGTCAACAAGTGGGACTAGTTTCCAGTGGTAAGAATAAGTTAAACCTACCACATTGTAACATCTCTCTCTTGCACGCACTAGGTAGAATTATTCTTTGAGGACACTTGCGTGCAAGTGATCCAGTCCTTTATACGATTGGTTGTTGTGATAATGATTATGAGATATTGTGGATTTGATGATATGTTATTTTTTTGCATTTACATCAACAAGTGCTATTGACTGAGTTCTCCTGAGTGTGCAGGACTCTAGATGTTGAGGATGTCGAGGCATCAATAAAATCCCTTGGACTCTAGATCGAGTCAAGGAGTGGACTGTTAGGGTTTAAATGTTGTTGATGTGACATATGTACATATGATCAAATATTATGATGTTGATTGTTTTTGCTGACATGATTCATTGATGGATGCAGGCTGACGATAGCTTGTCGACCAAACTCAAATTTAGAGTAAAGGGTTCATGCACGACAACCAGAGACATTGAGGGAGAGGTGGGGCAGCAACCCTACCACATCCTACTAACACTCTCGTCATGGCTCAAACTATAGGTTAACAATTACCTATCTCGAGAAGACCCGCAATGTCATGAGGGTAGACTATGAAAGTCACTCACGATGATTTTAAGGGGCATTCAATAAGGAAAGGTCCTTAATCCTTATAGGCCCTTAGTCTCCCACAATATCACCTGACAGAGTATTGACTCCAGGGGTTTGCATCTACCAAATTCAGTCAAGAGGCAAGTGGCACCCTTGGAGCACGTAGTGCGTCTTGAAGGGCACGTCGTGCAAATAAAATGGAAAGAGGCGAGTGACACCCTTAGAGCACGTAGTGTGTCTTGAAGGGCACGTCGTGCAAATAAAATGAAAAGAGGCGAGTGGAACCCTTGGAGCACGTAGTGCGTCCTGAAGGGCACGTCGTGATTTTAACTATGATAAGTTAATAAACCTAGTGACCAAAAAACTATGCCTCCTTAGGACCTGGTTGGCCTTAAAATAGATGATGGTATGAGCAAAGTTTAATAACTAAAATTTCCCTTAAAAATTGTCACCCATCCTAGTGAAATTAAAACCTAGGTCTAAGTATAACATGTGAATAAAGAAAAACTAAATAAACATGTAACAAGAAGGGGGGTAACAAATTCAAATTTAATTATTAAATTAAAAATTATAATGGAGGATTAAATTTATTAAAAGGGTAAATGGTTGTTTTTATCTACACTTGCTAAATTGTTTTTTAGTTAAAATGGAAAAAGGGGGAAACTTAAAATAAAAGGAAACTTAAAGAAAAAGGGAAACTTAAAGAAAATGGGAAACTTGAAAAAAAAGTTGAATGTCTAACTTAGTAAGGAATGTAGCCTTTGGAACTTTCTATTTATGAACTCAACTAGGAATTAAGTAAGGCGTAAGTCATTTAAGAATTGTAAGGGAATAATGGGACACCGAGGAGCAATTTTAGGAACGCTTTTAGATGGGTGAGGGAAATAGACAAATTTAATTAATTAATAAAATTGATTTTCTGGTGCAACTAAGGGATTGGGCGACATGTGTACGGGGGAGGTTTTTTGAAATTAATTAAATGAAAAAGGAATCTAATGAGGGTTTTGGGAAACTAATGACTAAGAAAACTCTATAAAAAGGATGGCGGAGGAGGAGTGTAGATCACATGTCTTGCGTAACATTAGACTGCTGAAATTTCATCTTTACTGAACTTCTCTTGTGGGAGTTGGGATACCCAACTTGGCTAACGAGTGGTAGCTCGACCTTGCGAGAAAAGTTGGGTGCTAGGATTATCTAGTATTGTGTGTGTGGCCCCTTTGCAGCTTGGGGTGGCTTTGGGGGAATAAGAGTACACCTAGTGTTGGCTAGGAGGTACCGGTGAGGTCTCATCGGTCGACAAGTCAGAGTTGGATGAAGCACGAGTGCATGACAATCACTTCCGCTTCTTCTCATTTGGCTACAGTGCGCATGTTCATAATTTGTATTAAATAATAGCTCAATTTCTTTTTCATGAATTTCTTATTGTCAAAAGCTTGCTTGCATAGATGATATTAAAAGAAAAAGACTTGTTTAGTTATGCATATAAATTTCTATTTGGGCGATAGTGCGTCGTGTGAAATTGCTAAAGGGTCACTAATTTATGTTTCTGAGCTTTGTTTTATTACTATGTTTTATTGTAGTTTCCAATTATGGTTGGGATTATTACTGCGTTGTATTATTACCAAGGAAGACTGTGTGTTGGTCTCAGACCATTATTTTATTTTTACTCTCCATTTTTATTGTTTTTAATACAAAGAAATTAGGTTTTTATATTATGTTCCTTTATCCTTTAAGATATTAGTCTGTGCCTGAGAAGTTGGCCAAGAGTCGAATCGAATGTCTTTCATTCCGGTGTTAAACATTTAGATTCAAATGTTGTGCTTTCCTATGCATGAATAATAACTGTAGGATCATTTCTCCACCCAACAAGGAATTCTTTCATCGACGTTTAGTCCCTACTTAGCCTCTAGGATTATTGTGATTTTTTTCTTTGCATTTGATTTTCGGTGTTGTATTGATTCTCTGTGTTTGGGTTCTCTACGTTTTTATTCTCATAGTTGTATTGATTCCTTGCTTTTTATTTTTATTATTGTTTTCCACGAAGAAGATCTGGATGCAAATTCTTTGTTGGAAAATCGTTGGCATTCTTTAGAATAAAATGAGGTGACTGAAAAATCATTGCTATGCTATACATTTTTCGTATGAAAAATCATTGGTGTTCTTTACATATTTCATGTTGGAAAATCATTGACGTTCTTCATATATTCCTTATATTTTTTGTGTGATAATTGTTGATATCATCATACATTCCATGTTGACATTTTGTTGTTATATTCTTTATATTTTCTGCATAAACGTTCTGTATGACAAGTCATAAATGTTCCTTATGTATTCTGGGTGATCATAGTTGATATCCTCATACATTCTGCGTTGACAATTCATTGTTATATTGTTTATATTTTTGCATAAACGTTCTGTATGACAAATCGTAAATGTTCCTTATATATTCTGGGTGATAATCGTGGATATCCTCATACATTTTACGTTGACAATTCGTTGTTATATTCTTTATATTTTTTGCATAAACATTCTGTATGACAAATCTTAAATGTTCCTTATATATTATGGGTGATAATCGTTGACATACTCATACATTCTGCATTGAGCATTCGTTGTTATATTCTTTATATATTCTGCATAAAAGTTCTATATGACAATCATACATGTTCCTTATATATTTTGTATGATAATCATTGATAACCTTATATATTCTGCATAGGCAATTCGTTGATATTTTTTATACAGTCGATGTTGACAATCATTAATGAAACTTATGCAACTTTACACAACTTTATGCAACTTTACACAACTTTATGCAACATGCAACTTTATGCAACAATGCAACTTACGCAACTTTACGCAAATTTATGAAACTTTATGCAATGTTATGCAACATTCAACTTTATGCAACAATGCAACTATGCAACTTTACGCAACTTTATGCAACATGCAACTTTATGCAACAATGCAACTTATAAAACTATGCATCTAATATGCAACTTATGCAACTATGCAACTAGTATATGCGACTTATGCAACTATATGAAACTATATGAAACTTATGAATGTGTGACCTATATCCTCCTAATGCAACTTATGAATGCAACTATATCCTCCTAATGGATCTAAGTTCCTTCTTACAGGCCTTGAGAGCCAACTATGATGCATAAAACTTGGGAATGGTGCCCATATGGTGTCCAAATATCCATCATTATTATTTAAAGCATACCAATGTCCTGGGAAGGCCTTGGTACCAAGGAAAATAAGATGATCTCTTTCGGGGCAAATATTGTTAGGAATTCGTTGAAGCAACTTCTCAAATATAGTGTTAAACTCTCTGAACATTTCATTCTCATTCCTTCCTATCTCAATAAGTTTTTGCAACAACATATTAGGGGTTGGTCCAGCCTTGGTCTTGAATAAATTAAGAAATCCACCAAGATGATCCAATTTTCACACTCTTCCCGGTTGCACAAATCCACCCCAACATATTTCACCATCGTACCACTCTTCGCAATCCTACAGTCCACCCAACATGTGCCAACCACAAACTTGTTCCATTTCTCCTCTTCTCAAGAGTCACTTTCCCAAGTCACTACAAGACTTTGGTTCACCCCATGGTCCTCCCTCCTCTAACTTATGATTTTTCTCACTGAACTCTCCCTTGTTTATTTGATTCACTTTTCTATTGACAAACTCATGCTCCTTGTAACATCCCGCTCTGGCGCACTTACAAAACTTATTCTTTGAGGACACTTGCTCGCAAGTGATCTGGATTTTATGATGATAAACTTTTTTTCCTTCATTATGATATGTTAAGTTATATGACAGGATGTTTTTACTACACTGATGTAGACAGGTGCTGCTGACTCAACTTCATTGAGTGTGCAGGGTTCGGACCTTGAGGATGCAGAGGCATCGGTGGAACTCCCTTGGACTTCGGATTGAGTCAGGGAGTAGGCTATTTGAGTTGTTTCATTTACGGTGATATTGTTTTGTTTTGATGATATGCTATTGATTTTATGATATGTGGTTGACATGATCTGACATGGTGGTTGATGATGCAGGCTGACAATAGCTTGCCGACCGGACTCATATATGGAGTAAAGGGGCCACACACGAGTTCCAGTGAGATTGAGGGAGAGGTGTGGACAACAGCCCTGCCACAGCCTACTAGCACTCCCGCCGTGGCTCGAACTGTAGGTTAACGATTACCTAGTTCGAGAGGATCCACGATGCCGTGAGGGCAGACTGCGACAGTCGCTCACGATGA
>ML782049.1:69372-82436 GCA_009831015.1 Picea engelmannii
CAACATTTAAGGAATTACTAAATTTCAGAAACTTCATTTTAGGAAAGTGAATAAAAGCATGAGAGGGGATCTAGGAACCCTAGGAGAAATTTAAGGAGCGATTTTGGGGGTGTGAGGGAATTTAGACTTTTATTTATTAAACATAAATTCATTATTGGAGAACCCTAGGGAGGAGTGACACTTGGACGACAGAGATTGTTTAGAGGTTTAGTCTCTAAAATTTAATTAATTAATAATCAGGAAAGTAGGTGGGTCTCATTTTCCTATAAAAGAAAGGGAAAGGATGAAGAAGAGGGGGAACGGTTAGCGTAACGTTACGCTGCCGAATTGTGGTTGACAGATTATCTTGTGAGGAGTTGGGTGTAATCTCAGCTTTGTTGGAGTGGTAGCTCAGCCGTGGAGGCGAGCTGAGACACTAGTCTATTCTGGTTCTTGTGTGGCCCCTTTGCGGCTCGGGGGGCTAAGGGGGAAGCAGATTACCCCTAGCGTTTGGCTAGGAGGTACCAGTGGGCATTCGGCGGTCGGAAAGCAGGAGCGAGGCGAAGCGTGTGGACGGCCATTCGAGGTCGAACTAAAGGGAAACGGTATGGTTTCTTAGACTAGTAGAATAGAATGCAATTGGATTGTATGATGTAAATATGCTTGGAATTGAAAAAGTATTCTGGATGGAATTTATAAAATATTGTTGCATTTTCTGTTTCCATAGATGATATATGGTTAGAGTTAATTTTTTATCATCTGGCGAATTATAATTAGCATTATTATTCTGAACCGTGTAATTGCTTTCTTTTTATTTCATCAATCTGGTCTTCGTTTTATTGTGGTGCGGGACTGTGTAAACCATTAACTAGGTAACCTTCAGAGTTCCTGCACCCAGAGTTTAAAGGTTGTCTGAAAACGAAAATGAAAACCCCTGCACCTTCGGTAACTTCGTAGTTGAACGGAAATTTAAATCCCTGCATCCTCAGCTGACTTATTTTGCAACAAATCTTAGAGTCACTGCACTGCTTGGGTTAAATTTTTTTAAGCAGAACCAAAAAAAATCTCGGCCTTCTCAGTGGTAGATCGTTGAAACAACTGTGGCTTTGCTTTACATTAATGTTGTAAATTTGTTGAGTGGCTTGTCCTTCAGTTCTTGTGAATCGCCTGGCGATTCGTTTCGTCCTTGTTGTAAGCTCGTGGGCTAATGGTCATTCTTCTCCTGCGATCGTCCTAGCCTTCCCATGTGATTCCTGCGTCTTCTGGTTGGGGGTCTGCGTGGAGGTTAACCCTCCTTACGTTACTAAAACTCAGATTGCGTCTTATTGACCTTAATCGTTGTTTTATTTTTCTTCTTCCTTCTCTCATGAGTGGCCTGCGTATGTGTTATTGAGCGGCGTCCCTTGACCTGGGTGTTATATTCTATTATGTTTGCTTGGTTAATGATATCTCCTCATGTTGCTACCTGATGCTGCGCATAGGTGGGGATATGGGTCGATTCTAATTTACACAGTGAGCTTTCCCGTTGGTTGAATTTATCTTTACAGTGAGCCTTTCATCCTTGGCGATTTGCATTGTCCTTGATCCTGATCAAGGGGCGTTTTCACTGTAGGTTTGGGATGGGTGGTAAATTGATTTATTTTGGCGTTTTAACAGTCTGCATGAACTGACATTTCGTTTTTATTATTTCCTTTCTTGCGCCCTGTTCCGAAATCAGCGTTGTCTTTAACAGAGCTTCCAGACCCTTAAACAGCGATAGTATAGTTATTTGCATAAACGACCCTTGCTACAACTTTCTGGTAAATAGGAGTCTTCCTCTGCCGCCTTGTTGTCTTAATTAAAAGCAAAACAGAACGTCCTTCCACTTAATTGACTGGCACTGACCATCTACAGTCTTACGGCCCCACTCCTTGTTTTGCGCACTGACTTAACTGAAGGCAAGTGACCCGAATAAACCATCATTAAGATGTTATCCTACGCAGCTTCATTTGAATGTGTTTGTTTTAAACTTCGGCATTTTCATTTAGGGATAGTCTGAACAGCGTTCTGTTTACACAGGGTCATTATTCATGTCGCTGCCATAATATGCCTGAATTTTCAATCATGATGTTCTATTGATATTTTTAAAACTCAGAGGTTACGTAGGCATCTGAGTAAATTTATATGTGATCATGACGTGTGGTAATTAAATGTCAGGGTTAGTAACAGTGATTACTTGCCCATCCAGCCATTTATGTTATTAAACAATAGGGTAATGTCAATGAGACATGCGTTGGGATTGTGAAAGAATGACATAGTTTCTAAGTTAGATAATACATGCTAGTGACCCAAAAACATATATAATTATGATGTGTTTATATATCTCGTCATTTAAAATGAATTTGTTTTTAAATATTGGCATTTAACATATGACTATTGGGTACAATGTTCCTTTCAGTTACTGGTATAATTACACAGGATCCTTTTTAAATATCGTTGTTGTCATATGTCTGTGTTTTCTATTATCAGGTCATATTGGTATTCTTAAAATCTGATGTAGTTTAGATATAGGAGGTTTGTTACATGGATGTAATTTAAATATAATATATATGGATGTCGAATATAGTAATATAATTATGTGGACATCGAATATAATATAACAAAACTTATATGGACATAAAATTTAAAATGGACATCGAATGGTTTATTGATATTAAAATTTCCATAATTTTATATTATATTTAAAATGGACTTTTTATGATGCATTTTGACTCGTTGAAGTAACAACTTAGTCCCAAACTAAAAATATTAGCACACGGTTTACCTAGAATTCAGTTGCCCCTTTTAAGGGTGAGGCTATATAGCATTTCCCTTGGGATGTTACCTAGAATTACTGATGTCGTTGCTATATTGCTATATGTTGACTCATTAGTTAATTGTTACCTTCAGTTATAATCATTCTTAAATTTTGTTATTTTACAAGATTGCCCCTTTTAAAATTATGATGTGTAATGTATTTCAAATTAGGATCCTATGAACGTGATGCCATGTCCTTATAGGAGCCTCTCTAAATAATTTGCTATCCTTAATTAGGGTTATTTTAAGTATGGATAGTGTCACATCCACTAATGCACTTTTCAACCTTGTCATTTAATTTTGTTATTTTAGGTGGCCATTTTAATTTATGTTTTATGTTGTTCTCCAATTGATTTACCTAAGTATGATCTCGTTTTTAGTGCATTACTATTGGACGATAGTGAATGATTTTATTCTTGTAAGGTCATGATTAAATTAGCGGTTGTAGCAAATAACGTAGCATATAAGAGGTATAATAATTGTGATACAATGATAAACAATTAATGTTTCATGACAACGATTTTGTAAATATTAATTTTGATTAATAAACATGGGTGGTGCGATAACCTGAAATTTGTACCTTAAATTACTCCAGTTACTGTGTTAGGGTGGTCGTTCATGTAAATCATGGTGAGTTTAGGTCTTGTTGTCAGAGTCCTCGTGTCGCGCGCCATCCAAAATGGGCATGTTGTTCTTCACATTTACGATGTTCTTGTTTGTTCAGTTAGTTGCTTAGTGTGGTGTCGGGCAGGATGTAGACACCTCCATGTTCCTCAGAACGGTCGCCAGCCCTGATACCTTAAATGGTTAAAGATGATGGGAAACCGGGCTTGAGCGTTGCTTATGTGTCATGGAGGTCCTAACCTTGCAGGGTAGGTCGGGCGGGAGGTCAATCCTATTTAGCAGTCAGTTTACTTGTCGCTAAATGTCTGCGTTGTGCACCTCTGCCTATGGTTGTGTTGTTGCAGTTTCTCGTTGAGGCCTTCAGTCTTCTTGTGCTGGACTTCATGGTTGAGTCTTGTTATTTGTCGAGTGGCGTCGTACAGTTCATTATGTTGCTACTTCTACATGCGCGCACACACCTTAAACAATTTTTTTTTTTTTTGCACCTGTTACTAGAATGGTTGTCGTAACGAGGCAGTTCGTTACACTCCTTGATATCTTCTTCATGATCCTTGTGTTCCACTTCCTTTGCTTCTCAGTCCTTTATATGTGTGTTCTTTCTCTAATTGGTGTGTTCCTTTTGTTTGCTCCCATTATGTCATCCGACTCCAACTCATCATTGGTGTAGAGGGAGGTTGATATGATCCCCTTAATTCACCCATGTCACCGAGGGCGGATGGGTCCACTCCTTGTGTAGTCATTCCCAAGCCACTCCACCCATGTTCTCATGTAACACAAGTATTTTTCATCCATTGCAAGGTGTGTGAGGTGCATTTCCATTGGGTCTGCATGCTCTAGGTGTGCATCAAAGGCACTCCTTCCCACACCTATAAGACTATCATGCACCCAACCTTTCATATCCCTCCTTGTGTTCATCGACCAAATCGCTCCGAAGTCTTCCCAAGGAGAACCTATTCTTGGTGGGTGTCGTAGAGGGATTTACAGCCTCCCCCACTCTAAGCTATTTTCATCCTTGGAAACATACATTGAACAAGATCTCCATGGTGCATCTAAATATAATTTCAGATCTCATCTCCAACCTCGAAAATATTGTCTCCTACAATGGTTTCCAAAACAACCTTCCCCTAGGAAGATCCATGAAGTGTCACATCTTTTTGACTTATTGTTGCATCCATAATTTTACTTGTTCATTCACGATTTTTTGTGTTGAATCCCCTCATGACTTTGGTTGTTGGGTAGCTAGTCCAAACATTGTGCTTCGGCCACAAGAACTCACATATTCATGTTCAAACACCCCTTTATTTCTACAATCTTGTCAATCCCACAACTCTTCCTTTCTTCCATGAAAAAGTCCACACTCCGTCGAAAACCTTTCAAGTCACCCAACTACATTCTCAGTAGCCTTCAACTTTACTAAGGCACCTTCCTCAAGTCACCCAAAGGCTTTACTCCCCACATCATGACATGAGATAATGTGTCGCAATCTAGTGTGAAGGTGAAGGAAGATGGTTGTTAGTTCCATATCTCCCATCTCTAATATGTCCTGACACGATCAGTGGAGAGTCACCATACTTTTGTGTTATGAAACATTTTTTGATCCTTGTTGCATGAATTTAAACTTGTTCAAACAAACATCTGCCAATCCATCCACTACCTTATTGAAATATCCCACCATGTCTTCAACATTGACAATTATTCCTTCCATCGACACTAAAATTTATTCATTTACTTCATTAGGTCATCCAACCATCACCCCACATCTTCCATGTTCATCCCCACAAGGTTGTCTACTTTGATTTTTCTAAACAAACAACTGTAAAGAAGACATCGATGTGCCTTCTTTCTCATGGTAGGAACCAAACACAGATTATAGACTGATAACATGGCTAAATGGTCCATGTTTAGAATAGGCATTTCCTTTTCCCTTCTCATGAACTCCTGCCCCAACACAACCTACAAATTATCCATGGGAAAAGTGATGAAACTCGTAAATATGATCCAATCTCCAAGTTTCAATGAGACGTCACTGGTTACACCAACAATGCTCTCTATGATTGAGTTGACATCTTTGAAGGTTTTCTGCATTGGCTCGGGTTGCAACCTAAGTATTTTCATAGTATCATCCCTTATGAAGTGATGATTGGCCCCACTATCCACCATCACAACCATTGACTTCCCATTGAGTTTGGCTTGCACATAGACAAGTCTTGTCACATATTTCTCTTGGCTTTCTGTATATCCTCCCTCCTTGAAAATTTTCAAGACATGGAAGACCCCAACATATGGGTTCTCTACTTTCTCCAAGGAATTCAATTTTTGTTTCAAGGGACAGAGACAATTATTTGCATTGTGTTCCTATATTCAACTATATGCAACTTATGAAACTATATGCAACTATGCAACATGCCTTATTTTCTTTCCCTAAAAACCTATATGCAACTATATGAAAATAGGACCTCAAAAACTTATGTTCTTTCCCTAACCATGGACAATACCTAAGTTCCATATATGGTGTGAAGAAATTGTGAATGACACCCATATCCCACCCAAGCACCATAGTCTATCAAATAGGATAAATGTGGTGGTTTGAGGCCTTGTTAATGTCCAATAAGCCAAAGAAAATATGTTTAGGACCTTAGGCCTTTTTTTTCCTCTCTAGTCATGGTACACACCTTGAGACCTATTCTTATTATGAAAATGTACCAATGGTTCCAAATGCAACTATATTGCAACTTATGCAACTATATTCTCAAATACTGGTGAGTGGTCAAATGCAACTATATTGCATCTTATGCAACTATATGCAACTATATTTCATCTTATGCAACTATATTGAAACTATATGCAACTTATGCAACTATATGCAACTTATGCAACTATATTGCAACTTATGCAACTATATGCAACTATATTGGAACTATATTGCAACAATTTCATATGAAACTATATGCAACTATGCAACATGCCTTATGTTATTTCCCTAAAAACCTATATGCAACTATATGAAAATAGGACCTAAAAACCTTATGTTCTTTCCCTGACCATGGACAAGACCTAAGTTCCATACATGGTGTGAAAAAATTGTGAATGACACCCATATCCCACCCAAGCACCATAGTCTATTAAATAGGATAAATGTGGTGGTTTGAGGCCTTGTTAATGTCCAATGAGCCAAAGAAAATATGTTTAGGACCTTAGGCCCTTTTTTTCCTCTCTATTCATGGTACACACCTTGAGACCTATTCTTATTATGAAAACGTACCAATGGTTCCAAATGAAACTATATTGCAACTATATTCTCAAATACTAGTGAGTGGTCAAATGCAACTATATTGCATCTTATGCAACTATATGCAACTATATTGCATCTTATGCAACTATATGCAACTTATGCAACTATATTGCAACTTATGCAACTATATGCAACTATATTGCAACAATTTTGTATGCAATTATATGCAACTATGCAACATGCCTTATGGTCTTTCCCTGAAAACCTATATGCAAATAGGACCTAAAAACGTTATGTTCTTTCCCTGACCATGGACAAGACCTAAGTTCCATACATGGTGTGAAAAAATTGTGAATGACACCCATATCCCACCCAAGCACCATAGTCTATTAAATAGGATAAATGTGGTGGTTTGAGGCCTTGCTAATGTCCAATGAGCCAAAGAAAATATGTTTAGGACCTTAGGCCCTTTTTTTCCTCTCTAGTCATGGTACACATCTTGAGACCTATTCTTATTATGAAAACGTACCAATGGTTCCAAATGCAACTATATTGCAACTTATGCAACTATATTGCAACTATATTGCAACAATTTCGTATGCAACTATATGCAACTATGAAACTATATGAAGCTATGCAACATGCAACTTATGCAACTTAAGCAACTTTATGGAACTTATGCAACTTTACGCAACTTTATGCAACTTTACGCAACTTATGCAACTATGCAACTATATTTCAATGTATGCAACTATATGAAACTATATTGTAACTATATGCGACTATAATGCAACAATTTTGTATGCAACTATATGCAAATATGTAAGTATGCAACATGGAACTTATGGAACTTAAGAAACTTTATGTAACTTATGCAACTTACGCACCTTTATTGCAACTTATCGAACTAAATTGCAACTTATGAAGCTATATGAAACTTATGAAACTATATTGCAACTTATGCAACTATATGCAACTTATGCAACTAAATGTAACTATATTGCAACTAAATGCAACTAGGTGTGGAAATCTCAACTTTATACAACTATATGATGGATAGGTGTGGGAATTTCAACTTTATGCAACTAAATGCAACTATATGCAACTGTGTTGGTACCAAAAACATATATTGGCACGATAACTTATGTTCTTGTTTTAACGAGTGTAGGTACCACCAAATAGGTATCTGTCAGATATATCTTCCTCAAGTGATGATCAAGATATAGTAAGAGAGGTTTAAAGTGAGACGTGTTGTACTAGATCTACCGTTTCTAGATCAACTAGGTTGGAAAAGGTAAGGAAAATATTTTGTACCCGCATGCAATTTTTTATTGCCAATGGAAGGTCCTGTAATTATGATGCTGAGAGCATAGGTGACATTGAGTTTCCCTTCAGGTATAAACATCTAGTGTAACAATGGGCACCTAAGGAGCTACCTGAAGTGGACACAAATTTCTTCATCGGTGAGAGGATGTATCGCATTGCTCCTTTGTCCTTACATGGATTGGGGTTATTTTCCATGGATGGAATAAAGTTTGGCTATGGCATTGTAACTGAATTGATGGAGTATGTTAGACCATTATACAAATACAATCATTGGTTGATGTTGGTCCGATATACGCAAAGTATGCGGAGATACGGAGTTGCCGCAAATTATATATAACTACTAGATAACAATCAAAATAAAGGGGAAACTATGTATATTTATGGAAGGCCAAAAGCTACTAGAAACATTGCGGGCTTTATAAATAGTACACGACCAGTGGCAACAACTAAGAAACTGAATTGCATATTTGAGGCACATGAAGGAAATCGTATATTTGTATGTGCAACAAAAATAATAGTTCTAGGTGAAGAGTTGTTGATTGATTACAACTTAAATCGAATAGATGGAGAGGGTGACCATGGAAAGGCACCCACTTCGCCTCAGCAGGTAAATGTTAAATACACTAAAAACTTATGACTACAACAACTAAATTTCATAAATTTCATTATTTTTTTTTATGTTATTACTACAATATTTCGTTTTCTTAATGTTACAGGTGAATTTGATAACTTTTATTGATTGATTTATTGTGTCAACATCTATCCAGGGTGATCGTGGTAGAAAACCACCCACTACATGTCTCCAGGGTGATCGTGGTAGAAAACCACCCACTACATGTCTCCAGGGTGACCGTGGAAAGGCATCCATTGTGCCTGAGCAAGTAAATGTTAAATACAGTAACAACTTATGACTACAACAACTAAATTTCTGAAATTTCATTATTTGTTTTCTTATATTACTCCAGTATTGCATTTTTTAAATGTTGCAGGTGAATTTCATAACTTTTGTTGATTGATTTATTGTGTCAACTTCTGTCCAGGGTGACCGTGTCCGAGTTTCACCCGCTACATCTCTCCAGGGTGACCGTGGAAAGGCACCCACAGTGCCTCACTAGGTAAATGTTAAATACATTAACAAGTTATTACTACAACAACTAAATTTCTGAAATTTCATTATTTTTTTTCTGATATTACTCCAATATTTTCATTTTTTAAATGTTACAGGTGAATTTCATAACTTTTGTTGATTGATTTATTGTGTCAACTTATGTCCAGGGTGACCGTGTCCAAGTTTCACCCGCTACATATCTCTAGGGTGACCGTGGAAAGACACCCACAGTGCCTCACCAGGTAAATGTTAAATACAATAACAACTTATGGCTACAACAACTAAATTTATGAAATTTCATTATTTTTTTTCTGATATTACTGCAATATTTCATTTTTTTAATGTTAGAGGTGAATTTCATAACTTTTGTTCATTGATTTATTGTGTCAACGTCTATCCAGGCTCCCATAGAGGATATTGATGAGGAAAAAATATATTATTCGACAAACCCAATGACAACTGTAACGAAGGCCTTGAAGAAGGCTAACATGGAATATCTAGGTTTGATTAGAAAAAAACTCCTGGCACAGGAGGACAGGGAAATAATTGTAGAGCTACAAACTACAATAACTAATTTTGGGGTAAGTGGCATCTTTACATATTTTTATTAGATATGTTAATTTCATATCCATTTTTTAGTTTTATATTTTGTATATGATCTGATAAAGAAAAGTTTTATGTTTGTAGGAGTTTTTAAACCCCGTGCATGGGGAACTTGTCAATCCTGCAAATTCTCTAGGTAGCAGTGAGGGTCCAATGCAAAAAAAGGTCGACATAGCAAAGTGAAAGTGAGGCTTTTTGAGCCTCCTGAGGTTCCCCTAGAATCCATTGATGAGAAGGGCGATTTTGACTGGCATGACATGCTAGACCATGATGAGCCGGAGCCTAGTACTCCACATGATGACTCCAGAGAGGAACATAGTGTAGGTTCACAGGATACTATTATGCATGGATCAGAATGAATTAAAAGAACTGGATCACTAGATGTGAACTTTCTACTGGATGACACATGTGTTCCGATAAAGATTCAGAAGATTGTAGGTAATTGTCCCATTAATTGATTCATGTTTTTCATGAAACTCTAATGGAAATTTGTTGAGATTATTAATTGATTAATGGATAACACGTTACTGCAGGAAACAATGTTTTCTATCGAAACTTACATGACAAAGCAGTGGAATGGCCAAGATAGAAAAAAGAAAGATGATTTAATAGATCACATGGTAAAATTGCTCGGAAACACTTTCAACAAGAAAGTGGTTACAAAGTTGGCCAACGAGAATTTAAAATACACCAGGGCCTAATATAGGGATAAATTGCAAATAGACCTCAAGCACGAGTGCCCTCCCATGGTTCCTGAGAAAGAGTGGAAGGCACTAATAGAGGATGAAAAGGAGAACTTGTTTAAAAAACAAGGACGACAACCACAAGATGGTCAAGCAAGGTACAACACATGTCATATTATCAGTGAAATATGAGCATTTATGTTTTTTTTTTATGTTTTAAGTAACAATTTCGATATCTAATGTTTTTCAAAAATTCCATATGTAGGCTACCAGACACATCCAAAGTAACAAAGGCCAGAGTGGAAAAGCACAACCAGCATAAACTAGGCCAGGCTAGCTATGGAAAACT
Source organism: Picea engelmannii (assembly GCA_009831015.1). Taxonomy (NCBI): domain Eukaryota; kingdom Viridiplantae; phylum Streptophyta; class Pinopsida; order Pinales; family Pinaceae; genus Picea; species Picea engelmannii. The sequence continues at coordinate 80,112 of ML782049.1, forward strand.
CAAATCGCAAATAGTAAGATTTAAATGATTAACTGTGGTTAATATTTATTTAATAGTAGTGAACAAATATATGTTTTTGTTATTGGTATTTTTAATGATGTTATGGATTGTAGTTAAATATGTTAGACACTGCTGCCACGGAGGAGGACCTGAAGCTTGGCTATAAGAATGGTTTTAAAAGTGTTATTGAATATAGAAAAAGCTTGGGCCAGACTCCTATCTCCCCAGCCACGCAGGTAAATCAAATGAATAAGGAAACTGAAGTAGCATGCTTGTAAAGTCTATTCATATTTTATTATATCACCCTTAACTATGTATTTATGTTTTTTTTCAAGCAACAGTGCTACCGCAGTAGTGAATCAAGCGATATTCAGCAAACACCGCGCCATACAAGGGTCCACATGTTGAGTGATATTGTAGAGAAGAGTACCCATCCCGGTATGTATGCTTCAAAATTAGAAATATTTACTGTGATTGTAGATATTTATTTACTGACTTATACTTATATATTATCTTCTCAAAATTGAAGACCATGTAGCTCAGGAGGGTGAAATTCAAGAGCAACCAAGTGGAAAGGAAATTAACACACCAACTGTCCCAACTACAGATATAGGTAAAGAGAAATAGTGTAATGTTAATCAAAACAATGAATTAGTTATTTCAATTATATTTCAACATATCGATATGATCATTTTTGTTGTTCCAGTTCACGACCCTGAACAAATTCCAGCTAACCCTTCTCAACGACGTACCAGAAGTATGGTACATGAGTGCACACAAACAATAGAAGGACTGGGCACACGGAATACAATGTCCTTAGACAATGATGATATCCCAACTGTCAGTTTTATGAATGTAAACAAACATAAATAAAAGAAAAATTAGATGTACAAATTCATGGCCTATTTTTGGATATTTATCGATGTTTATATGTTCATATGTTTTGATGACTATCCTAGTTATGCATTAATGTCTATAAGTTTTCTATATAAAGAAAATCATTTGTTGGGTATGGGGAATTGAGAGCGATGTGAGGGGGGGGAGGGGACATATGAGCTTCCACCTTCATGTGGTTGGACCTGTTCAGTAGAGAATAACCTATTCTCGAAACAAAGAGAAGCTCATTAAGGTATGCGACAACTTAATTTTTTTCTAGAGTATTTTACATAATTAAATGCATTCTTATTTTCTTATTAATTATTTACTCATATAGAAAATTTGTCTTTTATGATTCATGCAGGTCTTGGTGATGGAAATTCATCTCGTGGACAACTCTTATCAAGTTATATGGGCTAATGGATCTGGCGAAAGAACAATGAAAAGGTAATGGTTTTGACGTGTTTTTAAAAGTAGGCTTTATACTAGTAAAAGTTCACAATCCTCATGAATATGTAGATATTGACATTTGCCAAGTTCCATGTGGTGTTTTGGTTTACTTGTAGATATTTTAAATAAAATTTTGGTTTACTTGTAGTTTTTTTATAAAGAAGTATTACTATTTTAGATAACCCCCATATACAAAGTCTTTATCCATATCCTCATTCTGGAAAATAAATTAGAAAATATCCCTCACTTCATTAATTTCCATAAGCCTAACCTTATTGCTATCCCTAGTCCAAATCCTAGTTCCTATTAAAAAATGCATGAAGCTAATCCTAATAATCTAGACCCCTCCTCTCATCCCACATGTTAGTGCAAGTATTATAAAGCTCCAAAGGACACTACTAAAAAATTCTTATTCTTATAATAATAATTCACATCCAAATGCTTGTACATAGATGAGAAATCCCTTGATGATCCTAGGGTACAACAATATTTGGACACTTCTCCCCAACAAAAAATAGTCCCTATTACAAACTCTATTGAAAAAGATCCCTTGACAATAATCCTTGACAATTTATAACCAAAATAATCACATTTTCCATCACTCATCACCCTTGTCCTTATCATTGGGGCTTTGTACAATAGGACATAACTCATCTTCTCATTAATAAACATTGTGGAGTCACCCTTGTCATAGGGATTTTTCAAGATATTTTTGAATGCTATGTATCTCCCCTTGATTACTCTAATTTACTCTTGAACATATAATATGAAAAACAATGAAATTCTTTATAAGATGTCCATTGTTCCTATTGGGAGTTTTCTTGGGCTAGCTCGGACTTCCCATTATCAACTCCAACCACTTCTTACCTGGTAGCACCCAATATTACCTAGTTCTCCCCTTGTCTTCTTCCTCTCCTAGTGTTCCATGCTCTCCTACATACTCTTCCTCTTTTCCTAGTCCTTCAAATGCTTGGGGAAAGTATTGCCTCTCCTCCATAG
>ML782049.1:103615-120976 GCA_009831015.1 Picea engelmannii
TAGGAGGTTGGAACCTCCTTCCAGTTGCAGCTGGAAAACAAAGGAAGTTGGTGCTTCCAATGAATGTAATTCTTCAAGACATATAAGAAAAAACATTCTGTGGTTTTCTCCCGATTTGGGTTTCCACGTAAAACACTAGTGTAGTGTGCATGTGTGTGATTGTTTATTTATTACTGCTCATTATTGGATAATAATTCTACATTGATATAACATTTGAAGAAAAAGGATTATAATTACGTTATTACTGATTCACCCCCCCCTCTCAGTAATCCAACAACTTCTTCATTGTTATTGCGACGTAAGTTCGTCGTAATTGCGACAATTCATAGGGATAACCGATCTTGAAGGTGGTGACACGTGGAGTGCTTATTTTTTCGATGTTTCCATGCACACCTAGATCATGGATATAGAAACAAAATTATTTCGATGAAAAAATATCTCGGCTTTCGTGCAAATTGCAACGTATAAGTGTGGCAATATCAATGAAAAACTGTCGCAAATTTGGTCATATGTACTAGTGATTCATTTTTATTATTTATATATTATGTGTGGACAATCATGTATAATCTTTTTATATTTTTATATATTCAGTATGAAAAGTCTGTAGTAATTATCCTTATACATTCAAATGTCTAATTAAATTATTAATATACAAAAATTCTTGAAAAGGATATGGAAAACACACCTAGAACATCCAACCATTACTACAAGAGTAAAACAATTGAGAACTTTTTCCTTGTTGTAATTGTTCCTTTCAATTGTTCCCATCCATTGACAACGTTGAGTTGTCAACGAAACAATTTTAACATTGATCTGTTGACAACGTTGAGTTTGTCAGAGGACTGGCATAAACACATTAAATTTTTGTATTTTAATATCTTCTTTATAGCCACAATGTCGGTGGTATTTATCACTGGATGTGTTTAATATTAATTAATTCAGGCATTTTTCCAATTTCAAAAATAGAAAAGATGATGTGGAAGTTCATTTTAAATCCAAAATAAATAAATAAAAACTTTTTGGATTCATGTTCTTAATATACCGATTTATGTTGTTTATGATGGTAAACATTATTTCCAGTTCTTCTTAATCCAAAATGAAAACCCTTTTGAATTCATGTTCTTATTATATCAATTTACTTTGTTTATGATGGTAAACATTAATTTTGGTATAACAGAATGTAAGTATTAATTTCTTATATCACCTATGATTAAGATAGATTTCAAATAAAATTTCTATTCTATAGATAATTAAGATAGATTATCCCTACACTTGAATTTTAGATATTCTTCAATTTATTCTTGTTTTATAGTGTTGGAGAATGGATCATGGTGTAACTAATTGCATAAACATTGATGCCTTGGCATAATGAATTTTTCGGTCCATAAATTGCGCCTGTATTATTTAATTTCTTATGTCACTTATGGTTAAGCAAGAACTCGAATATTACTTCCATTATATAGAGAATTAAAATAGAATATACATGCACATGAATTTTATATATATTACTCAAATTATTTTTGTTTTATAGTGCAGGATACTTCCTTGATAAAAGGTGCCTCATAATAAAACAAGAAATCCTGCGGTTAGTTGCACAATTTAAATATTGAATGATGTCACCTTGCATCTTGTTGACTTGTCGATTGGGTGCTTTGGTATAGTCTTCTTGAATTTTTAACAGTTAATTCGGTCGCCTAGCGCGTTGGATTTTTCTGGGGTTAATGGTATAGATATGTTATGTTCTGCCTTGGTTAATTTCACACCTACCACTTTGTGATGACATGATTCTTGATGAGGGGGATTATTGAGCACCTTGATTGATAGATGATAATGATAACCTAGCCAAAGTCATGTGCTTCCCGATGTGGGCATAAAGTTCATTGTAATTGATGTTGGTGCTTGTGATGTAACGCTTGTTTGTGTTTGTTCCTCGTTTGTCGTGAAGATTCAAGTTACCTGTGTCACTTGATGTTGGTTGTGTTTGGTTGATATTGATGTTGTCCTTTATATTAGTCATTTTATTTTGTCTAATTGAATTTTGCATGTTGCACCCAGTCACATGATGTGCTAGTACACTAGGTCCTTATGTTGTTTGTTGCTTGACTTGCTTGCGTGATGTTCGTCATCGAGTTGTGTTGATTGATTGTTGTTGTTGTTACGTCCCTGCCATTGTAAAATAAAATTAAAAAAATTGCACTTGCTTTGAATCGCATTTAGTCGTAACAAATGGGGTCTTTACATATAGTATTAGAGCGGGTTCGACCCGGGACTTGGGATCACTACGACTTCCGTTGATTAGATAATTGATTATGATGTTGCTAATTAAATTTATTTGTATTCATGTAGGAAATCATGGTTAGACGACGTCACAGAGGTAAACAATGAGGTGCTAGGGGAGGATTCATGATGCCCCTAGTATCATCCATGCCTGAGGGGCCCTAGGGAGATGAACAGGTTGTCGGGTAGGAAGAGATAGTTGTGGGAGATGTGGTTGGGATGATGAGGTACTTTCAATGGATTTCTGAGGCACTGATCAACTGTTTGGATAGAGATGAGGCCAAAGCATCGCCACCTCCTGAGGGTCCACTGCGTGCTCCGGTCGATACTGGTAGCATTCACCGCAAAATCGAGAAGTTCAAATTTCCCGAGTTCTTTGGTGCCCCGGACGACGCAACCATCGAGGCATGGTTGGAGAATATGGTGATGTGATTTTCACTTTGTGAATATACCTCCAACATGAGGATCCACATGGATGTATTTAAACTAAGGGGGAGCACTCTTCTATGGTGGAAGACGCTCCTACCACAATTGAACATGGTCGTCGAAGATGTGTCATGGGAATTGTTTGAGGAACAGTTCCGGGAGAGGTATCTATCTAAGGAATTCATTGAGCGTCAGCTCAACGAGTTCAACGCCTTGCGACAAGGTGACCGTACGATGACCGAGTATGAGGCCTGTTTTATGGAGTTACTTCGGTATGCTCCACACCTGAATACTGAGAAAATTAAGGTCAACAAGTTTGTGTTTGGACTTAATGTCAACATTCATGTAAAGGATAGGATTTCGATGCTCAAACCTTCCATGATGTTGTCTAGAAGGCCCTCATAGCTGAGGAGGAACTTATCAGCGGGGATCATAGCAAGACTCCAGCGAGACCAGCGGGGTAAGTGTCATATGGTGCACAATAGCATGAGACACCAGCTAGAAATTCACCAGGATATCGCAGCTTCCAGAGAGGATACACTTTCACTACACCTTGGCGACCAGTGCCTCAGCAGCAGATGCCTTATAGAGAACCACAACAACATTGACCAAAGTAGCATCAGTTTAGGCATGTTCAGTAGAACAGACCGGGATTCCAGGCTAGTGGGTCATCAACTTCTACTTCGGGTACCAGGAGTACTAGACCGAAGAAAGGGTGTTGGAAATGTGGGGAGCCACATTACCAGTGTGACTACCCAGTGGAGAGGACCAGATATTCTAGATAATTTGGACCCACTACCATGGTTGATTTGGGCGAGGCCCATTGGATTCATGCAGTGGTGAATAAATGCCAAGTAGAGTGTCAGTCGACCATGCTCGAGACATCAGGTATCGTCGCTGACTAGAACCTTAGCATTTTTATAGATCCATGTGCTACCGAGATTTGTATTTCTAGTGCATCTCTAAAAAAAATTAAGGTAAAGTCAGTTGAACATGACGAGTTTAACTTTGTAGAATTGGATTCAGGAGGCAAACAAAAGGTTGGAGGGAAGGTTACAGGCTGTATCCTTAACCTAGAATATTTTTTCACTAGGGCCAACCTGTACGTCACCATCTTAGGATCTTATGACACCGTGATCGATATGGACTGGTTGGAATTGCATGAGCTGATATTCAACTATAAGAAAAAATAGTTGAGCTTGGTCAATGATGAGGTACAGAGACGTGTGATTGTAGGTCATAACCAGGGAGTTTCCCTAAGGTTCATCTCTTCCTTGCATCTATGAAAGAGCATGTGCAAGGGATGTAATCTTTATGTGATCCTTGCGTTAAATGAGAAGGGAGTCGTGGAAGGTCTAGAACAACTCCCGATGGTGAGAGGGTTCATGAATGTCTTCCCTGATGAGTTACCTAGGATGCCTTTGGAGAGGGAGTTGGAGTTTACCATCAACCTAAAACCGGGAACTGAATCGATAGCAAGAATGCCTTATCATATGTCAACCCCAGAGTTACAGGAGCTGAAAATGCAACTGAAGGAGTTGTTGGACCTAGGACTTATACGTCCGAGTGTGTCACTATGGGGTGCACCTGTTATATTCATACAGAAGAAGGATGGGTCGTGGAGACTCTGCATTGACTATGGTCAATTGAACAAGGAAACGATCAAGAATTAATATATGATTCCAAGGATTGATGATCTGTTTGATGAGATGAAGGGTACGACAGTGTTTTCAAAAATCGACTAGAGATCAGGGTATCACCAGTTACGGATCAAGGAGGACAACATCCCTAAGACCACATTTAAGATGAGGTTTGAACATTACGAGTTTATTGTTTTACCATTTGGATTAACAAACACCCCAGGGATATTTATGAGTTTGATGAACGAGGTGTTTCACGAATACTTGGAAAAGTTCATCCAAGTGCTCATTGACGATATTTTGATTTACTCTCAGATGATGGAGGAGCATTACGAGCACTTGTGCTTGGTACTACAGTGTCTATGAGAGAACACGTTATTTGAGAAATTGTCCAAATGCACATTTTATCAATCAAAAATTCATTACTTAGGGCATGTCATATCCGACGAAGGTATCGCTATGGATCCAGCAAAGGTCGAGGCTATTATGGAATGGCCTGCACCTAAAAATGTCCCAAAAGTGTGTAGCTTCATGGGTTTAGCGGGATGCTATTGACAATTCGTCGAGGGCATTTCGAAGATAGAAAATGCGATCACAGAATTGTAGAAGAAGAACAAGAAGTTTGGTTGGACCGAGAAATGCACGTAGGCATTTCAGAGGCTCAAGGAGATGTTGACGACAACATCAATACTAAAGGTCCCTAAAATGGACAAAGACTTCTTGGTATGCATTGATGCATCCAAGGAAGGCTTAGGCGGAGTATTGACTCAAGACGGTCGAGGGATCACTTACATATCGAGATAGTTGAGAAGGCATGAGAAGAACTATGTGACACATGATTTGAATTTGTTAGCCATTGTTTATGCCTTTAGAGTTTGGAGACACTACGTGATTGGACAAAAATTTGAACTAAAAATGGACCACTGTGGACTACAACACATCTTTACGCAAAGCAACTTGAACACGCAACAACGACATTGGTCGGAATTGCTTAGTGAGTACGATTTTGAGATTACTTACATAAAGGGAATGGTGAACATAGTTGTTGATGTGTTGAGTCATAGACCACATGTATTTTCTGTGATGCCTCTTCAGACGAATATATGTGAAAATATTCTAACTTTACAACATGACGATGAATGGTACAAAGAGGTCAAGGATTTTATCGAACAAAACATAATGATGGTACCAAGATTTGAAGGATTTACATTGGACGATGATGGATTATTGAGATTTAAAAATCAAATTTACGTACCACCCAACGATGAGTTGAGGAGTTTGATCCTAAACGAGGCTCATAGAGAAGTGTATATGGCTCATCCTGGAGGCACAAAGATGAGGGCAGACCATAAACTCTTATTCTTTTGGAAAGGAATGAAGGAAGACATAGTCAACTACATGGAAATATGTCTAGAATTTTAGCAGGTGAACGTTGAACATAGACATCCGACAGGATTACTACAACCACACACTATTCCAGAATCAAAATGGGAGGTCATTTCGATGTATTTCATTATTGGACTGCCACTCTGACAAAGAGTTCTCATTTTATTCATGTGCGTAGGACATATCAGGAACCTAACATAGCGAGAGTTTTCATTAGTGAGATTGTGAGTCTGCATGGCATGCCTAAGAGGATTATATCTGATAGAGGATCGGTATTTATGGGATGATTTTGGAGTAGTTTCCAAGGGGCCTTAGGAACCCAACTTAACTTTAGCACCACATATCACTTGGAGACAGACGGGCATACCGAGTGAACAAGACAAATATTGGAGGATATGTTGCATATGTATGTGATGGACCAACAAAAGCGTTGGGAGGCATTCTTTCCACTGGTAGAATTTGCATATAACAAAAATCATCAAAGCACCATTAAGATGGCGCCTTTTGAGCTTATTTATTGGTGACCATGTCAGATGCCTTTGAGTTGGGATCAACTTAAGGATAGGTTCCTAGTGGGACTTGAAGCAATACAAGAAATGGAATACCAAATGAAAACTGTAAGATAAGGGATAAAGGAAGAAAATGATCGGTAGAAGAGTTATGTCGATGCACGTTGTGTCGATTGTAGTTATGAAGTTGGCGATCGAGTCTTCTTGTAGGTGAAACTGCATAAGAGTTCAATCAAGTTTGGAAAGGGTGATAAAATCTCTCCTAGGTCCATGGACCCTTTGATATTGTGGAAAGGAATGGGCCCATGACCTATTGACTAGCCTTGCTTGATTCTTTAAGGCATATGCACGATGTTTTTCACGTATCTCTTTTGAGACATTATATTAGTGATCCTACACATGTTATTGACATGAGTTCCTTGTAGGTATCTGACAAGGGTGTGCTCACGACGAAGATAATATGCATCCTGGACCATCGCATTCAACAGCTACGATGTCGAATAGTAGATCAGGTCAAGGTCCAATGGGACAACTATAGTCCACACTCAATGACCTGGGAGGACACATACGATATGTGTCAGCAATTTCCATTTTTGTTTGATAGATAGACTTATGATACCGTGATACACTTTATTTCGACACTTATATCCTATGAAACTTCGGGACAAATTTTAAAAAAAGAGGGGGTATATGTAACATCCCACTCTTGCGCACACTAAGTGGACTTATTCTTTGAGGACACTTGCATGAAAGTGATCTGGTCCTTTATTTGATTGGTTGTTGTGATTATTATTATGAGATATTGTGAATTTGATGATATGCTATTTTTTTTCATTTACATCAAAAAATGTTATTGACTGAGTTCTCCTGAGTATGTAGGACTTTGGACATTGAGGATGTCGAGGCATCGATGAAACCCCTTAGAATCTGGATCGATTCAGGGAGTGGACTGTTAGGGTTTAAATGTTGTTGATGTGACATATGTACATATGACTATATATTGTGATGTTGATTGGTTTGCTGACATGATTCATTGATGGATGCAGGTTGACGATAGCTTTCCGACCAGACTCACATTTGGAGTAAAGGGGTCACGCATGACAACTAGAGACATTGAGAGAGAGGTGTGGTAGCAGCCCTGCCACAACCTACTATCACTCATGTCATGTCTCAAACTATATTTTAACAATTACCTAGTTCGATAATACCCACGATGTCATGTGGGAAGACTGTGACAGTCGCTCACGGTGATTCTAAGGGGTGTGCAATAAGGAAGGGTCCTTATTCTTTAGAGGCCCTTAGTCTCCCACAAGATCATCTCACAGAGTATTGACTCCAGGGGTTTGACGTCTACAAAATTCAGTCAAGAGGCGAGTGGCACCCTTGGAGCACATAGTGCATCTTGAAGGGAACTTCACGCAAACAAAATAGAAATATGCGAGTGGAACCCTTGGAGAACATACTGTGTATTGAAGGTCATGTCATGAAAATAAAATGGAAAGGGGATAGTGGCACCCTTGAAGAACATAATGTGTCCTGAAGGGCACGTCGTGGTTTTAAATATGATAAGTTAATAAACCTAGTGCCTAGAAAACTATGCCTCCTTAGCACCTGGTCGGCCTTAAAATAGATGATGGTATGAATAAAGTTTAATAAATAAAATTTCCCTTAAAAATTGTTGCCCAACCTAGTGAAATTAAAACCTTGGTATAAGTAGAACATGTGGATAAAGAAAAACTAAATAAACATGTAACAAGAAGGGGGGTAATAAATTCAAACTTAATTATTAAAGTAAAAATCACAATGGAGGATTAAATTTATTAAAGGGTAAATCATTGTTTTTATCTACACTTGCTAAATGGATTTTTAGTTAAAAATGAAAAAGGGGAAAACTTAAAAGAAAATGAAACTTAAAGAAAAAGGGAAACTTAAAGAAAAGGGGAAACTTAAAGAAAAAGTTGAATGTCTAACTTAGTAAGGAATCTAGCCTTCAGAACTTTCTATTTATGAACTCAACTAAGAATTAAGTAAGGCGTAAGTCATTTAATAATTGTAAGGGAATAATGGGACACTAAGGAGCGTTTTTAGGAATTCTTTTAGGTGGGTGAGGGAAATAGACAAATTTAATTAATTAATAAAATTGATTTTTTGGTGCAACTAGGGGATCGGGCAACATGTGTACGGGGGAGGTTTTTCGAAATTAATTAAATGAAAAAGGAATATAATGAGGGTTTTGGGAAACCAATGACTAAGAAAACTCTATAAAAAATATGGTGAAGGAGGAGTGTAGATCACATCTGGATTGTGTAACGTTACACTGTTGAAATTTCATATTGACTGAACTTCTCTTGTGGGAGTTGGGATACCCATCTCGGGTAATGAGTGGTAGCTCGACCTTGTGAGGTGAGCTGGGTGATATCATTCTCTAGTATTGTGTGTGTGGACCCTTTGCGGCTCTGGGGGAAGAAGAGTACCCCTAGTGTTGGCGAGGAGGTATCGGTGAGGTCTCATCATTTGGTAAGTTAGAGTTGGACGGAGCACGAGCGCATGAAAATCGCTTCTGGTTCTTTGCATTTGGCTATGGTATGCATGTGCATAATTTGTATTAAATAATATCTCAATTTGTTGTTCATGCATTTCTTATTTTCGAAATCTCACTTGCATAGATTCTGTTAAAAGAAAAAGACTCGTTTAGTTATGCATATGAAATTGTTAAAGGGTCACTAAATTTCTATTTCTGAGCTTCGTTTTATTACTGCGTTTTATTGTAGTTTCTGGTTCTGGATGGGATTATTAATGTGTTGTATTATTACCGAGGAAGACTGTGTTTTGGTATCGAGCCATTATTTTATTTTTACTCCACGTTTTTATTGCTTTTAATACAAAGAAATTGGATTTTTATCTTTTTCTCCATTATCCTTTAAGATATTAGTTCGTGCCTGAGCAGTCGTCCAGGAGCCGAATCAATTGTCTTTCATTCTAGTGTTAAATATTTAGATTCAAATGCCCTTCTTTCCTGTGCATGGATAATCACTGTAGGATCATTTCTCTACCCCGCAAAGAATTCTCTCCTGGGTGTTTATTCCATCCTTAGCCTTTGCGATTATTGTGATTTTTTTTCTGTGCATTTGATTTTTCAGTGTTGTATTGATTCTTTGTGTTTGGGTTCTCTTTGTTTTGATTCTCAGAGTTGTATTGATTCTTTGCGTATTAATTCCTTGTGTTTTATTTTTATTATTGTTCTCGAGGGAGAAGATCTGGATGCAAATTATGTGTTGGAAAATCATTGGCATTCTTTCTAATCATTGGCATTCTTTGGAATAAAAGGAGCTGACTAACAAATCGTTGCTATGATTTACATTTTCCGTATGAAAAATCGTTGGTTTTCTTTACATATTTCGTGTTGGAAAATCATTGATGTTCTTCATATATTAATTATATATTCTGTGCGATAATAGTTAATATCCTCATCCATTCCACGTTGACATTTCGTTGTTATATTCTTTATATTTTATGCATAAAAGTTCTGTATGACAAGTCATAAATGTTACTTATGTATTATGGGTGATCATTGTTGATATCCTCATACATTCTGCGTTGACAATTCATTGTTATATTCTTTATATTTCTGCATAAATGTTCTATATGACAAATCGTAAATGCTCCTTATATATTCTGGGTGATAATCATGGATATCCTATACATTCTGCGTTGACAATTCATTTTTATATTCTTTATATTTTCTACATAAACGTTTAGTATGAAAAATCGTAAATTTTCCTTATATATTTTAGGTTGTAATCGTTGACATCCTCATACATTCTGCATTGACCATTCGTTGTTATATTCTTTATATATTCTGCATACAAGTTTTGTATGACAATTGTAAATGTTCCTTATATATTCTGTATGATAATCCTTGATAACCTTATATATTCTGCGTAGACAAGTCGTTGATATTATTTATATAGTTGGTGTTGAAAAATCGTAGGTGTTGTTTATATATTATGCATGACAATTCATTGTTATTATTTATATATTCTGTGTTGACAATTGTGGATATTATTTTTATATTTTTATATATTCGATATGAAAAAATTGTAGTAATTATCCTTATATATTCAAATGTCTAATTAAATAATAAATATACAAATATTCTTGAAAAGGATTCGGAAAACACACCTATAACATCCAACCATTACTACAACAGAAACAATTGAGAACATTTTCCTTGTTGTAACTGTTCCTTTCAATTGTTCCCAGCCATTCACAGCGTTGAGTTGTCAAAGAAACAATTTTAGCATCTAGTTGTTGACAGCGCTGAGTTTGTCAAAGGACTGGAAGGAATGCATTAATTTTTTGTATTTTAATAGCTTCTTTATAGCCACGATGTCGATGGTATTTATCGTTGGATGTGTTTAATATTAATTGATGCAAGCATTTTTCCAATTTCAAAAACAGAAAAGATGATGTGGAAGTTCCTTTTGAATCCAAAATATTAATAATAATAAAAAAAATTGGATTCATGTTCTTAATATACCGATTTATGTTGTCTATGATGGTAAACATTATTTTCAGTTATTTTTAATCCAAAATGAAAACCCTTTTGAATTCATGTTCTTAATATATCAATTTACTTTTTTTATGATGGTAAACATTATTTTTGGTATAATAAAATGTAAGTACTAATTTCTTATATCACCTATGATTAAGCTAGCTTTCAAATAGCATTTCTATTCTATAGAGAATTAAGATAGATTATCCCTACACTTGAATTTTAGATATTCTTCAATTTATTCTTGTTTTATAGTGTTGTAGAATGGATCATGGTGTAGCTAATTGCATATACATTGATTCCTTGACTTAATGAATTTTTCGGTCCAAAAATTGCACCTGTATTCTTTAATTTCTTATGTCACTTATGGTTAAGAAAGAACTCGAATATTACTTCCATTATATGGAGAATTAAAATAGAATATCCATGCACATGGATTTTATAGATATTAATCAAATTATTTTTGTTTTATAGTGTGGGGGACTTCCTTGATAAAAGGTGCCTCATAAGAAAACAAGAAATCCTTCGGTTGGTTGCGCAATTTAAATATTGAATGATGTCCCCTTGTGTCTTGTTGAGTTGTCGATTGGGTGTTTGGGTATAGTCTTCTTGTATTTTTGACAGTTAATTCGGTCACCTAGCGCGTTGGATTTTTTTGGGGTTAATGATCTAGATATGTTATGTTGTGCCTTGGTTATTTTCATGCCTACCTCTTTTTGATGGCATGATTCCTGATGAGGGGGATCATTGTGCACCCTGATTGATAGATGTGAATGATAACCTATCCAGAGTCATGTGCTTCCCATTATGGGTGTAATGTTCGTTGTAATTGATGTTGGTACTTGTGTTGTAACACTTGTTTGTGCTTGTTCCTTGCTCACCGTGAAGGTTCAAGTTACCTATGTCACTTGATGTTGGTTGTGTTTGGTTGATATTGATGTTGTCCTTTATCTTAGTCATTTTATTTTTTCTAATTGATTTCGCATGTTCCACCCAGTCGCACGATGTGCTAATACATTTGCTCATTATGCTATATATCGCCTAAATTGTTTGCGTGATGTCCGTTGTCAAGTTGCGTTGATTGAATATTGTTGATGTTACTTCCCTGTCATTGTAAAAAAAAAACAAATTGCACTTGCTTTGCATTGCATGTAGTCATAACAAATGGGGTCGTTACACACATCTTTAAAAAACAAATACGTGAGAGAAAAAGGTACGGTCACATATCCCACAATGGTCATGGCATTGACCGAGAGGAAAAAATCACATTTCGTGGGTTAGAACCAACACCATGCACTGCTACCAATGAAAACCAACAAACATTTTCTATGGATTCTTCCCTACGGAGGAAAGATGCAAAACAGATATATATGAAACAAATCAAGGACAATCCTTCCATTGCATGTGAAATTTTCGAACAATTGAATTTCTAAAAAACAACTAAGTCTTTCCTGCTTGATTTGGAAGCAAAATACCTCCGCTTGACAGTAAATGATAAAACATTTTCCACTGGCAATATTTGTCTTCCATGCAAACGGTCGCTTGAAAATGGAAAATTGCCACACTTTGCAATGCCTGACCAAATAAGATGTAATACACCACTGCCAGATGTAAGTGCACTTACATAACTTGAAGAGAGACTTGTGTCTCTGTGAATTGCATTTTCACAAATCAGACCCTAGGGATATAAACAACCCCAAATGGGCTTAATAGGATCAATTGTTGATGTTCCTGTCCAACTAGATGTTGTGAAAAAATCCTTGCCACAATTCCTTAGTGATACAATGATAGTTTTTGTGGCTCTAAAAAGACACTTGCAATACAAGAATGCATACCAGACAGGTAAAGTGCGTGTGCATGTTGTCATGTAAGATTTAAAAGAATTATGTTCCAGGGCCCTGTACAAAGCACAAAACATTTATATAAATGAGAACTAGAATAGTGTTCTTGGAGAAGGGGATGACAACTCTGCGTAGAATCTTGAAACTTCTAGTGAATTTCATACAAGTGATGAATCGAAGAATGAAACACTTGTTGAAACATTGATACATGGATTCACTGACTCACAGCGCATTCATGACTTGCAAGACAAGATTGTTGAAATTGTACTTGCCAAGGAGCAACGTCCACTTGGAATATTCAAGGACAAATTTTCTAAGGAAAAGGACTTCCCGACACTGTTCTATGGAGATCCACGTCCAAGTGAAATTATAGAATGATTCAGTTACCATAAAATAGATTGATGGTAGCTGCTACATTCAAGCGGTGAATTATCATGTCACATAACAACAAAAAAAAATCAAAACATTGTGCATAATAATTGAGCACGTGTTGTCTTGCATGTGGGTAGGAATAAGAAAAGGCCAACTACAAGGAAGAAATTTCTTGTCCAAAGATGTCAAGTACATAGAAAACCTAGAAAAAATTTGGAAATCTGATATTGGATAGATAGATTTCAAAAACATTCGCATCTCTCCTAACTATTTTCAACAAAACAAGAAAACTAGTTTTGCAATGATCTGACAATTGGGACTGCCAACATTTTTCATCACATTTACAAGTGCAGAGCATCATTGGGATCCGTTGGTGGCTACAGTATCTGAATTGCATAGGAACAAGAAACAAAAAAAACAAACTAATACACTGGAAAATGATGACATTGATTACCTCATAAGAAAAGGGCCAGTGACATGTACTCGCTACTATAGACATAGAATAAATTCTTTGAGACAATTGATATGCCATGATGAAATGTTTTTCGGAAAAATATCAGACTACTTTTTTGTGACTGAATTCCAGAATAGGGGGAGTGAGCATGACCATGCACTCTTGTGGATAGAGGGTGCACCAGTCTATGGAACTAACAAAAACTCACAGATCAAACAATTTGTGGAAAAATACATAACATGCAACACAGATCATTTGGATCCATAACTTTTCAAAGTTCATAAACATTATCATACAAAAAGTTGTAAAAAACGAAAAAACTCACATTGCAAATACAACTTCCCTGTGCCGCCAATGAGAACAACAAGAATCATAGAGCCACTTAGTTTAGAGGAAAATGTTGTCATTGAGAAATCTAAATCGTTTTTCACATTTCTAGAACAATGATACTTTGATGATTTAATTAGCTTCGATGACTTCTTGACAGAGCTAAATCTAACAGAAGATGAGTACATCCAAGCCATACCATGTACACTTAAACAACCAATAGTTTTCCTTAAACGAAAACTTTCCCATATTTGGATCAACAGTTTCTCCAAGGACATGCCAGTTATGTGGAATGAAAATACAGATGTGCAGTATGTCCTCAATGCATATGTTTCAACATCGTACTGTACCTCGTATATGACAAAGGTTGACAAATCTATGACAAGTGAATTCAGAAGAATACACAAAAAACATGAAAGAAGTCATATTGACGTTATGAAAATGATATGTATGCTTGTAAATACATTAATTAATCTTCAACAAATTTCTTCTCAACAAGAACTCCACATTGCAGTTACCTTGCCCTCAAGTGAAGTTCAAGGAAATGTGTCTTCATAAACACATCTCCACTTGAGAAACACACATTTTTGCTTAAACCACCGTCTTTCCTAGAACAAGATCCTAACAATTCAGAGGACATGCTATGTTGCTCTATTATTGATTATTACCTACAACGTCCATCTCCTATTAAGCATATATGCTTAGCAGAGTTCGTATCGCATTACAACAAAAATGGTGCACCCATATCAAAAAGAAAAAAAAAACCCTGTGATACGTTTTGTCAAATACAACAAACATATTTACTATGAAAACTATTGTAGAGAAAAACTATTTCTATATGTTCCATTCGATGAAAATGAAAACACATTAAAACATAGCTTCCCTACATGGGAAGTTGTGTATATTTCCTCTGAGACTATAGTACAAAGAAATGAATCTAGATTTACATACATTGTTAATCCAACATGGGGTGATCTAGAAAGTGTAGTTAATGAACTAGAAAACCCTGACAATCTTGATGAGACATTCACAAACCGTAAAACGACTATAACTCTCTATGAGTCCTATGACTTGTAAGCATATTTGCCTCATACTCGAGCAGGAGGCATTGAAAAATGTATCAATCTTGGTTTTCAAGTCAAAAAACATCCTTTCCTTATTAAACATAACGAATACCATATAATCAGACGTCTGTTGAATCGAGAAAAACAAACAATTCTAAAGGACATTGCACTTTGAAAACGCTTGAACATCCACACTCTTGTGCACTTGCTCCTTACAGGTGGAGCAAGAACAGGCAAGACATTCACAGTGAAATCACTATTCCAAATGCTTATATGAATCTATGATTCAAACAATTCCTTTGATCCTATGAAACCAAAGGGGATAATATTAGTTTCATACACAGGAAAAGCTGCATATAATGCAGGTGGAACAACAATCCACTATGCATTTTGTATTCCTTTTAACAAGTCATGATTTCTTCGAATCAACAAGGAAATGTTAGATACCTTGTCTAAGTTTTATAACGAACTGCAAGTTGTCTTCATAGATGAGGAATCTTTGATTGGAAGTCGCTTCTTGTATTCCATTGACAAACCGACTAAGAAACATAAAACATGTGCACACAAAATACTTTGGAAAAATTGACATGATACTCTGTGGGGATCTTTACCAGACACAAACCATCCAAGATTATTTGATATTTGAACAACCTACGGTCAACATGAAAATAGTGATGGATGAATTTTGGAAAGACAATATAAAATTCTTTGAATTACATACTACAATGTGCCAGACATATGAAACATTTATTTCAATTCTGAATAGAATGCAGACAAACAACCAAACACATGATGACTTAACATATATCAATTCAAGGTTCATGTGACTTGCACCAATAGACCCAACCTTCCCTTACTTTTTCTACATGAATAGGGATGTTGCAATGCATAATAGGTACATGATATCACTCATGATTGACGATGATATCATCAACAATTCAATTGATCTTGAAGAAGACAACCATGGAAATGTGCCACGTCATGAACATACAACCACTTTGCCTTTGCAAATTGTCCAAAAATTAGGCATGATGGTTGAAATATATGCCTGCAACTATGATTCACAGAATGGCTTGGTCAATGGTGCAGATGGAATACTCAAAGGCTATACCAAAACAAAAAAACTGGATGTCCTCTAGATTAAGTTCCATGAACCACATATAGGCCATTGACAAGCAAACAAGTTGGGTTATACATATAATTCAAACACTGCAAGCGATTGGAAACCTATATTGTGAATATCAAAACCAGTATTGACATCGACAAAGACAGGTCAACTGAATATTCCAAAACAGTTTCCAATTAAACTTGCATGTGCATGTACAATGTGTTGTCCCTTGACCAAGTTTTGAAGAATACTTGGTCATAGTTGACCATTTTTGGGACTTCGACAGCTTTCCAAAGATGGAGCGCAATGCGAAGTGGAAATTAGGGAAACTAGACCTACTTTTGGGTCCCTTTAGGGTTTGGGTTAATGTAACGGGAAAGGGATGTCAGCCTGTGGGTTCACCCACATTTAGGCCCATTTTTGTAATCTATAAATAGATGCTTAGGCAAGGAAGAAGAGGAGGGTAGTACATCTATGTGATGTAAATCTAGAGGCTTAGTGCTAGTAACTGGATTTGTGTGATCGGATGTATATTGCAAGTGATATGTGCATGTTTGTAAGGATATTGGAGAGTTAAGTGCAAGTTGTTGTAGTTTTGTGTTGAAGTGCAAGGAAGAATGATTTAGCGAGATGCGTAGATCTTTTATCCTGTGTTAAGTAAGGGTCATTGAAGCTCTGTGTTGTAACCGCTTGACCCAGATAATATAAAGAAGAATTCTTTGTGGACATAGCCCCAAGGTGGGGGTGAACCATGATAACTTTGTGTATTGTGCTATGTTCTTTGACCTAATGTGTTTATCTCCTTTTTGGCTAAGTGCTTGATGTGATTAAATAGATTTAGTTATTCTTTGTGCTTCTGAGATAGAAATGAATACTAGATCTGATATATAAGATGCTTACTGTCTGATCTGGTGAATTCAATCTATCTTGTTGTATCTAAGTGATAAGTCTTCTCGAATCTAAGTATATACTGCGATGATCTGTGCTATCTGTGAAGTGTTGTAAAGGTTGAATATTGATGGATAAACCATGCTAGATAATTGCTAAGTGCTATAATCACAGATCTGTGTCCCAGATAAGGTTGCAGACATCTGAGTCCTGCAACCACTCTTGCCTCTACCTCGAGGGAGACTTCATATTCTTTGCAGGTGTTGCCGAAAGGGCCAATAGTTAGGGTTTTGTTGGTGCACTCTTGAGCGTTGAACCCTGGTGTTCGTGCTCTTTTCGTCAATGGGTGAGCAAAAAGTGAGCACTTACATGCCTAGTTGGGCTCTTCTAGTCATGACAGCTGCAATGCAAAAGATTAGAAAGAAAATAGTAAAGGTATGAACAAGAATTAAACAAGAATTAAATAACAACATGAGCATAAAAACAAAAACTAAATACAAGTGACAATGGAACA
>ML782049.1:128756-163208 GCA_009831015.1 Picea engelmannii
CCATTAGTGGTTGGGAGGCCGACCAGCTTCATAAATGCGCCGTTTGGCAGGCGCGCGGGTTTTGCACCCCACAGCCGCGCATATGCGCCCTATGTACGAATATAATGCACGCATGCGCTAGTTTACCATGGGCGCGGTGCGCTCTTTAATCTTTTTAGCCAACTTTGTATAGTTTTGGCCCTTTTGATATGATGTGGAGTTAATCCTTGTGCCATGGATGATTGTTTTTCTGTGTTGATGATGTTGAGTTCTTGTCGCCCTGTGCGGACGAAATTTCAGTGATAACACCTGGGTCTGCCCCTGTGCCAACAAATGGTTCTGTTGCTGGGACCTGAAACTATGATTGCTAGGAACTAAAGAAGAAAAATCTTTGTCTGAAATAAGCTTTGTGCGTATATCTGTTGCCCTAGTGCGTAATATTCTACTTGACCTGCGAAGCTTTGTGCCAAGAAAGAAAGGTTGAATCTGAAGGAAAGAGGTTAGATCTGTAAGAAAATAGGTTGATACTGAAGCAAAGAAGTGAGATGTGAACACTTTGTGCCCTAAGAAAGAAATTTATACATAAAAGAGGTAAGATCTATAATCTCTAGCCTCTAGTAAAGGTAAGAATAAGTTCAAGTTTTAGATCTGAAAGCTTTGTGCCCCGTGGAAGAAAATAAGTGAAATTTTTTACTTCTAACGTGAGGATTTAGGTATGCTTGATTGTCTCAGCTTAAAAAATAGAGCATTGTTAGATAAAAGAAAGTTTCATATGAATAGAAATAGTGAAAGATATGTTATACCTATGCATAGAAAAAGTTTTTGGACTAACCAATGGATGCAGGACCCTAGAAAGAAACTTTTGTAGGATAGCCCTTATGATCCTAGAACGCACTACAAAAAGAGTTTGGGATCATTGAAGAGAAAGAGAGGATTAACTCTTTGCTACAATTGAAGAAGACCAAGACATATTGCTAAAGAATGCCCTGGGAGAAACCCTAGTTGCCTCTATTGTAGATCTATGGACCATGAAGTATTGGATTGCCCTAGAATGATTGCTAGACTTGAAAAGATGAATATGGAACAAGAAAAATCTAAAGGAGATCAAGAGACTAAAATTATAGAAGAACCCTAGAAAGAATCAGAGATCATGTTACTGAAAATAAAAGAAACCCTAGATGACCATAAGGATGTCAGTTTGTCAGAGATCTTCAAAGAAAAGGAAAAAATCGAAATAAGAATAGGAGACTTCGACATTGATTGTGCTCTGGATGAGGGAAAACTAATGAACATTATGAGAGAAAGAACTTGGGAAACCCTAGGAAGGCCTGCTCTGGTCCCTTCACTAGGAACCATCAGATTGTTTAAAGGAAAAATGGTAAACCTATGTGGCAGAATTACCCAGATAGCTATGAATACCCATGGAACTTCGACAGAGGAAGAATTCAAAGTTATTAAATTTATTGAGGACCACGCCCTATTTCCAGTTTTGTTAGGTAGGATCTAGATTGAAAAAGACTAGATCCGGAGAAAAGAAGAAAAGGAAGCTCTAGAACAGAAGAAGCAAGAACTCATGGAACTTATGCCTAGAAGGATATCCTACTTGATGAAAGAACAAGAGGACAAACCTAATCCATTGAACACCAAGGATTTGGGTATCGAAGTTATAAGAGCAATAGAGGAACCACATAATACCAAAATACCTAATCCATATGATGAAGGAGTATTACCTTTGGATCTGAAGAAAGAACCTAAGCAGCGTGAAGTGACTATGTCAAGAAAAGATAAGAATCAGAATGGAAAAAGGATGACTGAGATGAAGCTTACTGGGAAAAAGGCTAGGAATCTCAGTAAGAAGAAGGCCAAAATCAGAAAGTTACAAAATACTCCAGAGGAAACTTCGCAGAAGGAAATATCACAGGAATCTAGCTTCGCTGGGATATCAAAACAACGACCTATGGCACTTCACCATGGCACAATAATATAGTCATTGGAAGCCAATGTAAGCATTCGAATTCCTCTCCAAATGGGTCAAAATTCCTTTATGGCTCACCACTAGACCTTTAGACCATGCCATATGGATAGAAAATCAGTTAATGCAGCCTCTTATCCATTGCAAGCTGACCATTGCTAAGTTTCCCTAATTAGTTCATCACACCACACATCGAAAATACTTTTTCTAAATGAGAATTTGAGCCTAAAACTTGAGATTACTTCACCCTGTGATCATTTCCTTGTTCCCATACTATTCATTGTAGTCTTTGAATTCATTTTCACACCTGAGCTAGTGGACCCAAGCTTGTATGTCGGACGAGCTCATCGTTGTTGAGAAAGTAGTTGAAGAGGTTTTGATTGACTTAATGGCTGAGAGAATCATGTCAGAAAGAAGGATGTCTGTAGGTGTGCAAGCATGATCAAAAGGAGGATTCCAAGCTTCTCCCTCCACTTCTCACAGAGCAGGACCTTCCAAAACCACAACCGAGACAAGAATAAAGCACAGAGACGATATTGCAAATGCCAAGTTGATCCCATGCATTCTACCAGTTTACATACCACCTTTGAGTGGAAAGATTAATCGTGATAGTGTACCCAGAGACTTTGAGTACATCTTGATCACTACGTATCTTCCAAAAGGGGTGCGTGCAATACATGCTGACCAGGATAAGCTCGCAACACTGAAATTTAATGATTTTAACCTTGGAGATCGCAAAAACTACAACATGTTAGTTTTGCACAAGTACTTAACCTAGACCAAAGGCATAAATCCTAAGATTGTCCCATAGTCCTAGACCCAGAACCTAGCGCAGTCCACACTGCTCAACCTAATGAATATCCCTCACTTTGGCAAACACCAGGAAGTCAACGCATGTGTCAAGTTGATGTTGTCTTACTACCACGACAGATACTTATGGTTGGACCGCTACATCAATATGGATCTGACTCTAATCAATCAGATCATAGGTCTTAGCATGCAAGGCCCTAAATCACAGGACTTTTACCTAGGAAAGACCTCAGACCGAGAACTAGCATAGCGGATAAAAGAAACTTATGGTGATGTAGAGAAGGGTACGCGAGGCTACAAGGTAGCCTCTATCCAGAGTGGTGCAGTGCACCTTGCCTGTCAGCTGATCGCAGGCAACTTAGTTCATAAGAACACACCAATACAGGTGACTCACTTCATAGTTGACCTCGTGGGGAAGTGGGATGAGGGACTATAGATGAATTGGGCACAGTATCTTGTAAATCAGTTGGAGTTGGATTGCAGAGGAGCGCAAGACCAAGGGTATGAGTTCCACTTTAGTTGGTTTCTCATACTCATTGCTTTCATTACTTGGGAACTGCTAAAGGGAGACACTTTTCTAGAGATCGAACCTTTCGTACCACTAGCCACGAAGTTCTGTATGCTGTGGTACTCCAGTGACATGAAAAAGTAGTGGCAGTCCAATGCTGTCTTCCACACCTATTTCAATCAACTGAAGAATACAATTCAATATACACCGCGAATCACCCCAAACATACTTCATAGGTTTAGACCTTTGATGAAATTCAGTGTGGACCACCACTTCAACTATATTACAGCGCGTGGTTATGAGCATAAAAAATAACTCTAATCCTACTACAAGATGACAGAAGATGACTTGAAGGAGATTACGAAGGAATGATCGACAAAACTCCTTGTTGCAGCGGACCCCGCAGACATGTCCGACGAGAAAATCCCTGAAGCTATGCCGGATACACCTGGGCCAAGAAAGACTAAGAAGGATGATGAAGTTGAAGATATCCCTATCAGGTCCACAAAGACTACTTCGATCTCACTTGCGTAGGGAGGTGATGGTGATGAGCTAGGTGGCACAAAAGTTGAGAAAAATAGAGGCAATGTTACTCCACTTAGAGAGGAGGAGGATCCCTCCATGAAAAGAAATATTACACCACCAAAACCTTCCTCCCGAAAGAAAGCTAAGGCCACCTGGACCATGCTTAAAACTACCCTTACCACGGATGACTTCGACTTCTTAATTGTTGCGTTGAATGATGTTTCACTAGAGATTGGAGAAAAGAAAGAAGCAAAGAAGGACGTGATATTCAACCGAATCAAGGGAGAACTCAAAGAAGTGCAGCAGGCACTCCAGTCCATCCAAGAAGTTTCTACAAATCCCTTGATAAGCGTAACATTAGGAACAGGTGATGAGCCCACTCATCTACACCAGATCACTGATCAAGTCGAATCTTTCCGTCAACGAGCTCAAGAAGACACATCACAAGCCACCTAGGCTTTGATGCAAGAACATAAATCACTTCTAGAGCAATGGAGTGAGGCATAATGGGAAAATCTTTCCCTGAAAGCAAAGTGGGACGAGAAAAAGGCACAGTTGCTATCCGAGCAACTTGAAGTTCAAGAAAGGGTTCACAAAGCACTTCACTCTGTGGCGCTCATAGAGGTGAATATGGAAGACCATCTCCCATAGCAAGTGACCCAACTGGAAGAAGTAATCCAGCAACTCCAACAATGCATCACAGATCTGGAGCTCCGCACAATGCTCGAGACCCCCCAAGAAATAAGAGATCTAAAAGAGGCCACTTCTTGAAGAACAGTTGGCCGATTAAAAACCTTTTCCCTAGAATGCAAGTAGTTGAGCGCTAGAAGCGCCCAGACTTATGAAACCCTTGAAGAGAATCTAGAATTGTAGACATTAGAGGCACAACTCCAAGAAGAAAAGAAGCATGTAGACATGCTACAGTCGCAGATAAAGACCTTGACCCCAGTCGAAAGAATGAAGAGGTTCGCAGAACAACACACAACCCAACAACAGGTACATACGCTGCAAAGTAAAGTGATGTAAGTTTCCCAACAACTTCAGCCAATCCAAGAAAAGGAATTCCAGTTGTTCAATGAACTTGAAAGGGAGGGAGATGAACTTGAACAGGTTGTCATCACTACAGAACAACACCTGGAAGGACCACTCAATGACACAGTGAACCAGGAATTCACTGAGTAAGAGGTTGTCTCACTGTAGTAGGTTGAAGCAGCTTGATCCAAGTTCGAGGCATTTGAGGCGGAATTGACAAGACTAGAGTGAATCGGGATGAGTCACATGTGAGTGTTGGGGGCCTGTTGGCCCTTGACCAAATTTTGAAGAATAATTGGTCATAGTTGACCGTTTTTGGGACTTTGACAGCTTGCCAAAGATGGAGCGCAACGCAAAGTGGAAATTAGGGAAACTAGACCTAGTTTTGGGTCCCTTTAGGGTTTGGGTTAATGTAACAGGAAAGGGATGTCAACCCGTGGGTTCACCCACATTTAGGCCCATTTTTTTAATCTATAAATAGATTCTTAGGCAAGGAAGAAGATGAGGGTAGTACATCTATGTGATGTATAGCTAAAGGCTTAGTGCTAGTAACTAGATCCGTGTGATCGGATGTATATTGCAAGTGATCTGTGCATGATTGTAAGGAGATTGGAGAGCTAAGTGCAAGTTGTTGTAGTTTTGTGTTGAAGTGCAAGGAAGAAGGATCTAGCGAGATGCATAGATCTTTTGTCCTGTGTGAAGTAAGGGTCATTGAAGCTCTTTTCTGTAACCGATTGACTGAGATAATATAAAGAAGAAGACTTTGTGAATGTAGCCCCAGGGTGAGGGTGAACCACGGTAACTTTGTGTATTGTGCTCTATTCTTTGACCTAATAGATTAAATAGATTTAGTAATTCTTTGTGCTTCTGAGATAGAAATGAATGTTAGATCTGATATATAAGATACTTAGTGTCTGATCTGGTGAATCCAATCTATCTTGTTGTATCTAAGTTCTAAGTCTTCTCGAATCTAAGTATATACTGCGATGCTCTGTGTTATCTGCAAAGTGTTGTAAAGGTTGAATATTGATGGATAAACCATGCTAGATAATTTCTAAGTTCTATAATCACAGATCTGTGTCCCAGCTAAGGTTGCAGAAATCTGAGTCCTGCAACCACCCCTCCCTCTACCTCGGGTGAGACTTCATCTACTTCGCAGGTGTTGCCGAAAGGGACGGTAGTTAGGGTTTTTTTGGTGTGCTCTTGAGCATTGAACCCTCGGTCTACCCCTGTGCCAACACAGTGCACAAATCACAAGGACTAACACTTGATTGTGTTGCATTTGACCCTGCTGGAATTTGAATACATGGACTTGAATACACAACACTGTCAGACACAAAGTTGATATTGAGATGCAACACCTTAAGACTACTACAAAGTGGCATCTACAGTTTGATTATCAATCCATACAAAAAAACTCATATCTTTCAATTCTCTCACTTAACACGCGCAACCTATATGCACACATGGATGATATACTCAATGACTATGACACAATGGAGTCCTATATTATGTGCTTGTAGGAAACATACATGACATTATGCAAGCACATAATATAGGATTCCATTGTGTCATAGTCATTACACGTGGGGTGATGATATTAGTGAAAAAAATGTAACAATTTTGGAGCATATACATTTTGAAGAAAACAATGTTGAGATGGTGCTTGCAAAATTATTTCTCCATGGATCATAAATTGCAATACTGAATCTCTATGCTTCTCTACATGCAACATTCTCCAACATACTAATTGTTATTTCCAATGCATTAGACCATTTGCATATGAATGAAACCATTTTCATTGTAGGAGACTTCAATATTGACATGCTACAAAATAATGACAGAACAAAAGAATTGGAAAACTACATGTGCAAATACAGTCTTCGCTTTCTTTTGAACAACATAAAGCATGTACAAAACCCACGTATTGACCATGTATGGTCGAACATGCCCATTTCTCAATACAATGTCTTTAACTTAGAAACATACTGGTATGGTCATGATAAAATTGGTATTGCACTTGAATTATGAGATATACATCAAACATATTGCAAAATCATATTTCTATGTTTCAAAGCATATCTGTCTAGCTTGTTACTGAAAACCAAGTTATCCAACTTCTTATTTTTTCCTCGTTTGTACACATACTGGTATGATCACGATACAATTGGTATTGCACTTGAATTATGAGATATACATCAAACATATTGAAAAAATATATTTCTATGTTTCAAAGCATATCTTTCTAGCTTGTTGCATAAAACCAGGTTATCCAACTTCTTAGTTTTCCCTGGTTTGTAATTGATGTTGGACACAAATTATTTTTACACAAATTTTTATATATACACAAACATGGATGAACAAAAAAAAAAATGGTACATTCTTCTAACACTATCTGTTACTCTATTCCTTTTATTCTATTTTATTTACTCTATGTACATATTCTGTGATTTTTCCTTACATGTCAACTTACGTTCATGTCCATTTTGTTTTGTACTTTTTTTCATTGAAACAAACAGGAAAACTCAACAAGGCAAAGAAATGTTGACCAAAAATGTAGAAGAATCCATGCAAAGGTGCATACTTCTACTTGTATTCCATATCCAATTGTTTTTCATTTACTCTGTCTATACTTGTTCCATTGGTTTGTCGTTCTGGTTTTTTTTTCCTTGGATGCTCCATATCTTCTTGCATATTAACTTATCTTCATGCAATTGTATTTTTTGTGTCGTTATCTTGAAATAAATAGATTTGTACTCCATCTTTTTTACATGTGTTCCTATGTAGCATCTTTCTTTCATGTCCATTGTATTCTCTGTATTGCTACATTGAAACAAGAACACAGTAATTGAACACAAGGATGGAGCCTTATGTGCCACATCTGAGAAAGATGGAGTACAATCTTGCAAAATGTATGACTCCAGTTGTGCCAAAGCAAATACAATGTGTATGCCTGATGCACATCCACAACGATTATGAACAACATACAGATGTTCATAGCCACTATCTCAGAAGTGACATGGACATGGGCAGTGAACCATCACAAACATCAGCACAAAGACAATGTCGAAGGTAAGGATTCATAGATTACGCTCTTGCTATGTTTACGAAACAAATATCCACAGTTATTTATTCTTTTATGTCGTGGTAAAAATGTCTATGTCGTTTGCACCACATGTTTATTAGTTCGCAAGAACTATCGACTAGTAGAAGTGAAACCTCCATCATAGTACAAGGTCCAGATACTAAGAGGTATGATTACAAAACCTCTGATCTGCATACATTGTCCAATTTGTGCATATATTGGAGCTTGTCTTATTTTAGAATATGCTTGCATGTAATAATTCCAGGTCATGTATTTTGTCTATTTCTTGTTGAGATATATATAAACAACATCTCTTTTAAATTTAACCAGGTTTTGTTGAGTTCCAACTATATTCCATGGATGAGAATGTTTTTCCCATAGTTGATGTGTTTCTATTGCTTGTTAATTATCACACTAAGTGTTGTCGTGTGAGGCATATAGTTCTTTTCTCCATTTATTTTTCCTCTTCTATACTTACTCATTTTCCCTTTTATTTCCCCCCTCTATTATCCGTTTTTGGTTATATACTTAGTCCCATTTGTATTCTTGCGAGTTCCTAAGATGGAAGAGTGAGAAATTCTATATCCCTCTATATATTTACATCACGAGTCTAACCAATCATCGTTCATTTTCATACTTAGCCAATTTTATGGCTGCAGGTTCCTGTGTAGGCACCATCGAACTCTCATGCCCCGTGTTCATGGTATACATCTTGCACCCGAAACTTTGGTGATCTCCAATTAGACCCTAGACTCGAATCCCCAAGCCTCACTCTACCTATGATGACTCTGTCTGAATGCTTGCCTATAAATGTGCCAAGTCATATATTTTGTCTATTACTTGTTGAGATATATATAAACAACATCTATTTTATCTTGAACCAGGGTCTGTTGAGCTCCCGCTATATTCCATGGCTGAAAATGTTTTTCCCATAGTTCATGTGTTTTTATATCTTGATGATTATCAGACTAAGTGTTGTTGTGTGACGCATACTGTTCTTTTCTCCCTTTATTTTTCTTATTCTATACTTACCCGTTCTTCTCTTTTCTTCTTTCCTTGTATTATCCATTTCTGGTTCTATACTTGGTCGCATATTTATGCTTGCGAGTTCCCAGGCTGGCGGAGTGAGAAATTTTATATCCGTATATATCTTCACATCACTCATCCAACCAATCATCATTTGTTTCCATACTTAGCCAAATTTATGGTCGTGGGTTCCCGCATAGGCACTATCGAACTCCCATGCCCCGTGTTCGGGTATACATCTTGCACCCAAAACTCCGGTTATCTACAATTCGACCCCAGACTCCTCAAAATATCAAGCCTCACTCTACCTACGATAAGTCTGTATGACCACCCTACCTTTCCATACTTAATACCAAGTGATGTTGTGTGATGCATAAAGTTCTTTACTCCCTTTGTTTTTCCTCTTCTATACTTGTTAGTTTTTCCCTTTTATTCTTCCCCTCTATTATCTGTTTCTACTTCTATACCTAGTCACATGTCCATTCTCGCAGGTTCCCAGGGTTGCGGACTCATAAATTATATATCCATCTATATCTTCACATCATGAGTCCGATTGATAATTGTTCGTTTCCATACTTAGCCAATTTTATGCATGTCGCTTCCCGGCTAGGCCCTATGGAACTCTCATGACCCGAACTCTCATGCCCCATAGTCAATGTGTTTCTATCGCTTGATAATCAGTAGACAAAGTGTTCTTGTGTCAATCATAAAGTTATTTTCTCCCTTTCTTTGTCCTCTTCTATACTTAATCATATTTCTATGCTCGCGGGTTCTCAGGTGGCGGACTCACAAATTCTATATCCATTTATATCTTGACATCACAAATCTGACTGACCGCCTTTCATTTCCTTACTTAGCCAATTTTATGGCCGCGAGTTCCCAGGTAGGCATTATCAAACTCTCATGCCCCGTGTTTGGAGTATACATATTGCACCAAAAATTTGGGTGATCTACAATTCGACCACAGACTACTCGAATTCGCAAGCCTAGATCTAACTACGATGACTACATATGACCGCCCCGCCTTTACATATTTAGTCATTTCTTCAAATTTTCTTCGGTTCACTCCCCTCCATCCCTACCACCTTCACCCCTTCCCAATGCACATTAATTATGATTTTACTAGTGACAGCTCACCACAGATGTTCGAAAAGATTGGCATTAATAAGCAGAAAGCTCGAGGACATCTCCCATTAAAATGCATTAATGGGAGAATATTATGGAATCTGATTACTTTCTTTCTGTCAATCTTGAATTCGCAAAAAAATGTTGGTTATTTTAGTTTTTTTAAAGAATCATCATAGCAAGAATGAAGTATTGTGCTAGCCCAATGTCATCTACAAAGGTGTTGACATGATTCCACTCTTTAGTATTGTGCATATATTACAGGTTCTCATATTTGACAGTATGCTTGCATATGAAAATGTTGATCCACCCTTCGAATTTGAACATAGTTTTCATTTGGGCCACAAAGAATACTAATAAAATAAAATAATATAAAAAGTGTTTAAGTAAATATAAACAAATTATCTTCTATCTTGAACCTGATTTTGTCGAGATCCAGGTATATTAAATAGCTAGCAATGTTTTTCCCATAGTTAATGTTTATGCCTTCCATTTCACGGATTCTTGCTATCTAACTCTCATGCCATTGTTCTGTCATATACATCTTGCACCGAAAATTTTGTTATCTACAATTTGACCCCAGAATCCTCAAAATCGCAAGCTTCACTATACCTATGATGAGTCTGTCTGCATCCATTTGACCGCCCCTCCTCTTCATACTTTCTTGATTTCCCTACCATCTTCGCACACTTTCCCAATGCAAATTGATTACCTTTTTACTACGTTTGAAAATATTGGCATTAATGGGTGAAAATATGGACAACATATCCCATTAAAATGCATTAAACAAAGATTTATGGGAGATTATATTACCATCCTCCAGTGTTCATTCTAAATACTATCACACAATTACTGCCACATGTAGCAATATAAAAAAATCTTCATCAAAACATTAACTTTTATCACAGGCACCCCACGTGCACCCCAGTCGCCGGAAGTAAGCCATATTTGGATCCATCAACTAAACCTCCCTATTATCAAATTGGCAGAGGTCAATATTATGGTATCTGATTTTTCTTTTTTTGTGTGTGGGGATCTTGAGCTAAAAAAAAATGTTATTTATTTTAACTTCTTAAAGGCATTGTACCCTGCCTTTCCATACTTAGTCGATTCTTCAGCTCCTTTTGTCACAGATTTGTGCATTCCCGAGCTTCCAGGTCCACAAAATTTTAGAAGGAGTTTTTCTTCCCATCCATCCCTGTCACCTTCACGCGCTTCCCAATGCACATTAATTATGCCTTTATTAGTGACAACCCACCAGACACATTGAAAAGATTGGCATTAAAAGACAAAAAGGTCGAGGAAATATCCCATTAAAACACATTGAACCAAGATTTACCGGAGATTAAATTATGATTTTGCAACATTCCTTTTAAATACTATGAGGAGAAAAGGAATGTTCTCATCACCTTATGGATGCAACTAGACAACATTTCTGTGGAGATACCCTAAATAGTTTTGGGCACCAGGACCATAGTTTTCAGTGGTGCAGAGCTTATTACTACTACTCATCCTATTCTACCCAAAAGAAAGTTATCTCGACATCTGGAATTGCAAGAGCATATTGTCTCCCTGGTGCGCCGAGAACTATATTATGAACCAACGGATTATCCAGTTGGGCAACCATTCCCAAGTCTCTCTATCGCCTCAAGTATTTCGAAAGATGTTATGACTTCCCAACCCAACGACTACTTTCAAGGGATAGAATTGTAGACAGTTCTTAAATAAGCATGATAATTAATTGGACCTCTTGCCGAAGTTCTTAGAGAACCCAACAGTCGTTCCCTGGGACATGGCCATATTATAGGTTAGTGCATTTAAAACCATTTTTAGAAAATTGCATGGATTTTCACAAGGATAACGGAACAAGAAAGTGAAACCAACATCTCTCGGATGATTTTGTATATTTTATATTTTACGTACAAGGAACAAGCCATCTTCCATTGGGGCAAGTTGATTTCCATTGAAATCTCTTCCCAATTATTGCAATACACAAGGCAAAAGAAATTATTTATGTCATATTATTTAATTTTCGTGGTGGTGAATTGTTGTCCATTCCTTGGACTATCTATGTGTAACAAGTTGAACTATGAATTTGACCTGGTAACATTCTCATACCAGATATTATGGAGACACAATGCTTTCCAACATTTTTATAAAGTCTTTAATGATTTTGTTTTAGGTTTTAAAGCATTGATATTTGGTAAGTTTTTTCCCCGGTTGTTTGACGAGGTGACCAACTTCCTATATTGGAAGGGCATGCTAGAATAAATGGAGAACTATAATTTTATAAGGATTTTTGGGTCCAAAAAAAATCCTTGATTCCTTCCATGTCACATATCTGGTACAATGTTTTTTTCTGAAATAGCAAGGCAGTACATCTATTGGTTTCATTTTTCCCATGAAAAAAGAAAAATTTAGTTCATCTCTCTGCCTTCGAAAGTCGGGTATTTCATGGTCAAGAATATGAACAAGATTGATGGTTTCATGGGCCACTTCAACAGTTCTTTCACTGAAACTATCCTGAATGAACTCGGTACTAGTACCAACGATTCGTACAAGCAGAAATGAAAAGGCCCGAGTGAAAAAAGTGCCCAATCCCCGACTGCTACACCCAATACCACAACACCTAGGAGAAGTACTCCAACAACCTACCCAAGTAAGAAAGTCACACACACTTCTTTAGGCGAATGAGGAAATAAGAACCCTCCCTCTAAAAAAATTGAAAGTTCTCACAAACTTCTCACGAGAAAAAAATGGAAAACAATAATCCAAGAATAAGAGGCATCGAGGGGAGAAATTGATATCCACGATCTCTCCCTTGAAGATATGGAACTAGAAATTGATATTGAAAAAATGTTCCCCGACGAAGACCAGCTAGAGAGCATTTCTCCAAACAATCCTAGGATGGAAATAATTGGCATCGATACATTGGATGAAGAAGAGTCTTTTTCATTTCATAGCATTGTTTTTGACAGCGAATCCAAAAAATTGGTTATTGAAAAGAGAGATGTAAATAATAAGAAAGGAAAATCTTGTTCATAAATCAACCTACGCAACATGTGCCCTTCCCAGATCTCCCAGATACACCGAGCAACTGGATATGCTTTAGACAACTCTATTAGCATCCTTGAAATGGAAAATGTCATGTTAAAGGAGCAAATCAAAGAATTGGAGGCAACTCTAATGCCTCTTCCACTCTTTGCTACTCCTTTGGAAATGATCGGGCCCACCACACCTGCGTCAAAGTTCAAAGGATCAAAAATCCTTCTCACATCATCCCAAGGCTATGTGGAAAATAATATAAAAAGAAGAATGGAATTAATAACAAAAGCTTGGAAGATGTCAAATAATATGGTCTCTTTTGGAACAAGAGTGCATTATTTTCATGAATATCTACAAGAAAATCTCAAGAACGAGCAAGGTTTCTACCTCAATGTAGTTTTACCATTTGGTGTTAAAGTTACTGGTATGAATTAATTTAGAAGAAGACAGGAGGATCTCCATTCCTCGGATCGAATAGACCAGCTAAATTCATGCTGGAAAGAAAAGGTAAAAAACTTGAATGATATCGTTCAAGCATGTAGCCATGCCATATCTAGAAGAGACAAACTATTCAAGAAGATAACTGAGATAGATCTAGTTGGAAGCACCAATGAAGTCAAAGTCTTGAAATTGATATTCAACTCATTTTTTTTAACCAAGCAAGCATTTGATGATCAAGTTCATATCTATAAAAGAGTGTGATTTGAAAATTTCTATGGCATTCTTGAATATGGTGAAGATGACATGAAAAAATGGCTAGCCAGTTATTCGATTAAAAACCAAGATATTCAAGAAGCATTGCACAACCTCTCTATTGATCTAAGGGACATGGAAAGTGAATTCTTCAATATAAAAATATGGCATGAAATCAACGTGGCATCGATGAGGAGCTACATCAAAGAATGGTTCGAAAAGGTTGTCAACCAGATTACCAATGAAAGTCAAAGTCGAGGAAATCCATTCAAGGACATCAGTAATCAGATGACAAGGCATGGGACACCATCATAGTAAGTTGATATTGATCACATTCTTTTGTCTTAATATAGTTACTCTAACAAAGATTTAACCGAGGACTGACAATTTTCTCTTTCTTCTTTCCAAGGCTTGTTGTTTTCCATCGCCGACTTTCTTATTTATACAAACTTCATTCTTGTACATCTTTTCTTTCTAGTCCATGCCAGTCCCAATCCCATTCATTCTGGCAAACACATTTTTATTTCACAAAATATGTACTGAACTATATATTTTTTTTAAAATTCCAAGACAATTATTTTGGGAAATATTCTCAAATGTATTTTGTGACCCAGTTTATCTAAATATAAATATTTTAGGTTGTTCTATGGTGATATTCAATGTTTCGTGTTTTTATTTGAAATTTGTATTTCTTCTTAAAATTAACTCATTTCCTTGTACATGTTCATGTTTTATATTGTGCATATATTGCAGCTTCCTATATTTCAGAATATGCTTTCATATACAAAATGTTAAGTCATATATTTTTTTCTCTATTACTTATGGGTTTGAGAAAAAATTGTGAGCCCAAAGCACCCTTCAAATTCTAACATGGTTTACATTTGGACCACAAATAATCTATTAAGATACATTAATATGGATACATTTTAAATAAATATAAACAAAATCCCTTCAAACTTGAACCTGACTTTCTCCAGCTCCTCGATTGGCCACGGGTTGACCAATTAGTGGACTGCCAGATCCTCATCTCCATCTATATATTCACATCATGAGCTCGGCTGACCACCATCCCTTTCAACACTTTGCCAATTATCTCACTGCGATGTTCCAACTTAGCCCTATCGAATTCTTATGCCCCGTGTTCCGTGATATACATATTTCACCCAACACTTTTGTGATATACATTTTTCACCCAACAATTCTGTGATACACATTTTGCACCCATCACTTCCAGACTACTGGAACTTGCAAGATTCATTATACCCGGGTTCACAAAACTTTCAAAACATGTATCACTCTCTTCAATCCCTGCAACATTCCTGCCCTCCTCAATGCACATTCATTATTCTTTTACTAGAGAAAACCCAGTGCACATGTTCTCTTATTGGCATTAACAAGAACAAAATGCATTCAATAGTGATTTACGGGAGTCCGACCGACCCGCGGGTTCGCACTATTATAAATCTTGCACCCAAAACTTTCGGCATCTATAGTTCTGCCATATACATCTTCCACCCAAAACTTCAATGGTCTACAATTTCTCCACAAATTCAAACATGGTTTACATTTGGATCACAAATAATCTATTAAGATACATTAAAATGAATACATTTTAAATAAATATAAACAAAATATATTTAAACTTGAACCTGACTTTCTCTAGCTCCTGGATTGGTTGCAGGTTCCCAGGTTAGCTCATCTCCATCTATATCATCACATCATTAGCCCAAATGACCATCGTCCCTTTCAACACTTAGCCATTATATCACCGTCGGGTCTCGACTTAGCGCTATTAAATTCTTATGCCCCCTATTCTGTGATATAAATATTGCACACAACACTTCTGTGATATACATTTTGCACCTAACACTTCTGTGATTTACAATTCCACCCAAGAATTCTGGAACTCGTTGTTCACAAAAATTTCAAACCATTTATCACTCTCTTCAATCCCGGCCACATTCCCGCCTTTCTCAATGTACATTCATTACACTTTTACTAGAGACAACTCAGCACAGAGGTTCGCTATTCAACTACAATTTATGGTAGTCCGACCAACCATCGTTGCTTTTCATACCTAGCCAATTCTATGGCCATCAGTTCCCAGGTTGGCGCAACTGAACTCTCATTCGCTATGTTCTGTGATATACATCTTACACCCTAAAATTTTGTGATCTATAATTCCATACTTAGCCAACTTTATGGAGGCAACCTTTACTATGCCCAGGTTCAAAAAAAATTCAACCATTTATCACTCTCTTTATCTCCCGCCACATTCCAGTCCTTCCTAATGCACATTCATTATGATTTTACAAGTCAGCAGACAAGTTCGCTTATTGGCATTAATAATCAAAAAATGCATTCAATAGCGATTGACAAGATTCCGACCGACCCCCGGGTTGGCGCTATTATAAATATTGCACCCAAAAATTCCATCATATACAATTCCATGATATACATCTTGCAGCCAAAACTTCCATGGTCTACAATTCCTCCACAAAATGGAACATGGTTTAAGTTTGGACCAAAAATAATCTATTAAGATACATTAATATAAATAAATTTTAAATAAATATAGACAAAATATCTTTAATTTGAACCTGACTTTCTCGAACTCCTAGATTGGTCGTGGGTTCCCGGGTTAGCTGACTGCCAGATCCTGATCTCCATATATATCGTCACATCATGAGCTCAACTGACCATGGTCCCTTTCAACACTTGGCCAATTATCTCACCGCAGGGTCGCGAGTTAGTGATATCGAATTCTTATTCCCCCTGTTCTGTGATATACATGTTGCACACAACACTTCTGTGGTATACATTTTGCACCCAACACTTTCTTCATTTACAATTTGACCTTGGGCTCCTGGAACTCACAAGCTTCATTATACCAGGGTTCACAAAACTTTCAAACAATTTATCACTCTCTTCAATCCCTACCACATTCCCACCCTTCCCAATGCACATTCGTTATGTTTTACTAGCGACAACTCAACAAATAGGTTCGCTCATTGGCATTAATAAGAAAATAAGGCATTAAACCACGATTTATGGGAATCTGACCGACCGTCGTTTCTTTTCATACCTAGTCAATTTTATGGCCGCCGATTCTCAGGTTGGTGCAACCGAACTCTCATTCCCCGTGTTCCGTGATATACATCTTTCACCCTAAACATCCCTCATCTACAACTCCATACTTAGCCAACTTTATGGCCACAACCTTCACTATACTTGGGCTCACAAAAATTTCAAACCATTTGTCTCTCTCTTCAACCCATACCACATTCTCGTCCTTCCCAATGCACATTGATTATGATTTTACTAGAGACAACTCAACACACAGGTTCACTTATTGTCATTAATAATCAAGAAACGAATTCAACCATGATTTATAGGAGTTCGACCGACTGTCATTTCTTTTCATACATATCCAATTCTATGGCCCCTAGTTCTCAGGTTGCTGTAACTGAACTTTCCTTCCCTGTGTTCCGTGATATGAATCTTTCACCCAAAACTTAGGTGATCTACAATTCCACAGTTAGCCAAATTTATAGCCGTCGATCCCCAGGTTGGTGTTATTATAAATCTTGCACCCAAAACTTCCGCCATCTACAGTTATGTGATGTACATATTACACTGAAAACTTCTATGCTCTACAATTCCTCTAGATAGCAAGATTCACTCTACCTATATTCACGCATATTTCAAATCATTTATCACTGCCTTTCATCATCACTACCTTTGGGCCCTTCCCGATGAACATAGATTATGCTTTTACTAGTGAGAACTCAACACACATGTTCGAAAAAAATTGGCACTAATAAGAGAAAACCTCGAGGACATATCCCATTAACACGCATTAAACTGCGATTTCAGGGAGCTCGACGGACAACCCTTCCTTTCCATACTTACCCAATTTTATGGCCCCAGGTTCCATCATATACATCTTTCACCCGAAACTTCCCTTCTATACAATTCCACCATGCACTCGAACTCGCAAGCTTCACTCTACCCCGTTTCACAAAATGTTTCAAAGCATTTATCGCTCCATTCCATACCTGCCACCATTGTTCCCTTCCCAATGAAAATTAATTATGCTTTTCTTAGTGACAACTCACCACACAAGTTCGAAAGGATTGCCAATGCACATTAATTATTAAATTACTATTCAATGTAAGCATGAATAATTATCACCATGAATAATTATAAGCTGCCAACTATCATCTCCATAACCAAATCTACTTGGCAGGGACTACACTGCCACGCATCACTTGTTACTATCAATGGTGGGTGTAAAAACAACATGAAGAAAAGTTAGTGTATAAAAACAATAATTAAATATATGAGATTTAATATTTGTTTTATATTTAATTCCACTTTTCAAATTTATATGTTTATTATATCCTTGGGGAAAGATTTTGTCTTTGTGTTTTTGTATTAGTATGCCCATATAGGCAATGACAAAGTGACTTTTTAGAAATGGGTTTTGTGTTATCGGAATTTAACTTGATTGCACATTTTTTCCATCTCATGGATATGGAGTAGAATCAACCGTTGACTCTAGTCGAGGCACATTGGATGGGTGGAATCTGCAATCAATATAAGGACTGCCCTTTGAGTTTTTAGAGAAATATTTTGTTGATGTCCTCCTCGTATGTTGGATCCTTAGAAGTGGCATGGGGATTGCATCTACAATGTACCCACATTCGTTGCCAAGGAAAATTTCTTGCATTTATACTGCACTCACATTCATTACCAATCCTTTGAGAGCTATGGCGCTTTCAACATTGGAAATTTGGGAGGTGTGTTGGATTGAATAGTGGCACTGTGAGAGCTCTTGTGCATTGAATCTAGGAGTTGTGGTCTGTGGAAGTTTTGGTACATCAGATAAAGCATTGTGTCACTATTGACACCATAGTTTCACCTACATTATTCCCTTGGTAAGGTATGAGTGTTGGTTGTTTGAGTTTCTTGGTTCTTCTAGTCTAGATGTTGGTTGTCTACAAGTCAGTTTGATGCTAGTGTGGTTGTGGTGCTTTGTGGATGTTAGGTTGAGTTCTAGTGTTGTGGTGGCAATGATATCTTGGTGGTGATTTGTGGGCATTGTGAGTTTGAAGTTGTTGGATAAACAAAATGATGAATATTTAGTGCATATCTATTTGAACTTGCTTGTTTTGTTTCACACTGTTATTCACACCCATATTGATGTGTTTGTGAGCTAGTTCCACCTTGGATTTTGGTCATCTAGTATTCTTAGTATTTATTCTACTTGTTGTTTTGAGTGGTACTTTTGGTCTATTTCTTGGTTGTTTGCAATTTGGTTTGGTTCTAGTGTATTTGTGGTGCTTTGTATATATTGGGATAAGTCATGGTGTTGTGGTGCCATTAATATTTTTGTGGTGGTTTGTAGGGGTTGTGAGCTCATATATTTTGGGTCAATGCCTAAGGGGCACATATTGTTTCAATGCTATTGTACTAGAGTGTCCTTATAGGAAAAAGTGAGACCGTTTTTCAAAGTGGACATTGGGTTTTTGAAAAAATATGTTGGTGACATCCTACTTGGATTCTTTGAGCCTTCGATTTGGCAGTGGTATTGTGTGTGCCCTACACACACTTTCATTCCCATTAATCCAGGTGCCATGGAACAATTAGTTAGTTAGCTATGGGAGATTTTATGAGATTGTACGACCCACGCGTGCGACTGTCCTAAACTATACAACCTATTGGTAACTAATGGATGGACTTCTAGATTAATATTCTCGCTGAAATATTCTCGCCAATGGATAAAATTCATAACCTTGATTTTCTCACTTACTCACGTGACTTGTGAATAAATTTTCTTTGTCTTTGTCCTTTTCTCTCTCTATCTTTTATAATTTTGACATGATCTAAATCCCTAATATCAACAATCAATATCTAACCATGAGATCAATGGCTCTCTTTTAATTAAAACATTAAATGCCCCAACTTAGGAACTTTATTAATTAAAATTCACATTAATAAAAAATGTTCACTTTATTAATTAATTAATAAACTGAACTCTAGAAAAAACATAGGATACATTAAATTATGATTTCCACAAGTAGACACCCTTGTGTAAATACCTATCTGAGCTAAAATCACTAGCACTCCCTCTTAGTGAGAAAGGTATTCTCCACCACTCTAAGATTGTCTCAAAGGAAGATGAACTTTCCCTTCACCAAGGGCTTGGTTAATACATGTTCTAACTACTCATATGTAGTAATGTATTAGATATTGACTACTCTCTTTATGACGCTGTCTCTAATAAAATAGTGTTTGATCTCAATGTGATTTGACCTATTGTGAAACTCTGATTCTCTAATAGTTTTATGCAACTCTGGTTGTCACAATGAATCACATTAGGTTCCATATCCTAACCATTTATGCAACTTTGGTTGTCACAATGAATCACATTAGGTTCCATATCCTAACTAAATACTCTCATGAGTAGCTTGTGAAGCCAGATGGATTCACAACTAGCTAAGATGGTTTTCATGTACTCGACTTTGGTTGAATTGAGAGCTACCGAGGACTTATTCCTATGAACTAGGAAATCATTCTTGAACCCAAGATGAAGAAACACCTAGAGGTTCTCTACATATCTATATAACTACCTACCCAATCTGAACTGAGTAGCCTTGCAACCTCACACTATCTCCACCAAGGTACTGCAATCCATATCCTATTGTTCCTTACAAGTATCTGATCACGTTCTTTTTTGCAACTGAATGAACCTCCCTCGTCTCACCATGAATTGGCTCAAGGTGTTAATAGAAAATCAGATATAGGGTCAAGTGTTGACCAGACACATCAAAGAGACAATAAACTACCTATTCTTTCTGGAATTTTCCAAATCTGAACCTGAAGAATCAATTTTCTTCAATTTGTTCACCGTCAGAGTGGCCATTGGTCTGCTATCCTCCATCCTGAATCTCTTCATTATCTCTAAAGTGTACTTCCCCTTTTTGAGGAATATCTCACCTGATTGCTACCATACGTCATGTCCTAGAAACTAATGCATCATCTTGATATCCTTCATCTCAAATTCTAAAGCCAATTCTAACTTGCATCCTACAATCAGACTCTCTTCCATAATCAGAATGACATCATACACATAAAGAACCAAGATGAGGACATCAGATCCAACTAGTAAGAAATATAGGTTGGAGTATGCCTCACTCTTAGTGAAGACCACATTTTTCATATAGTTTTCTATCCTAAAGTACCAGTCCCTAGGAACCTGTTTGAGTCCATACAGGACCTTGTTCATCCTGCATACATGCATCTCTCTGTCGTGAGCCTCAAATCCATTTGGCTTCTTGATGTAGACCTCTTCCTCAATGAATCATTTGAGGAAGGAGGACTTCACATCCATCTAATGGATGCTCCACCCCATCTTAGAGTCTATAGAAAGTACTACTTGGATAGAGGAGTATTCAGATACAAGAGAAATGGTCTCTTCGTAGTCTAGTCCCTCTTTCTAAGAAAATCATAGAGCCAAAAGTCTCACCTTGTACTTCTCCACACCACCATCTATTGCATGTTTTATCCTATACAACCACCTGGAAGTCACCACTGACTTTCTGATTGGCCTAAGAAAAATCTCCCAAACATCATTCTTGATGATGGAGTTGTGCTCCTCCACCATGGAATCTATGCACTCCTACTAGTTGGATCTAATTCTATCGCGTTGGTCATCACATCCATATACATCATAAACTTCTGAGGAGGCATTCTCTCTTATAATATGGTCTTGGGAGGCTCAACATGCTCCTGACCATCCCATAAGGTCTGGTCAAAGCACCTGAGCCTCCTAACTGAAGTCGAAGGGTATGATTGCTTCTCCTCCTATTAAGTTTAGATTCCTGCAATGGAAGTCTCTGCTCTCAGCTCATCCTTTGGGCCCACCTCCTGTGTCCCCTCTACAACTGTGGGTAGATCCTAAGATTTCATAGATGCCAATTTCTCCTCAAACTTGACATCTCATCTACGCATTGGCCTTCGTTGATCTATCATGGAGACTCTATAGGCCTTCAAATCCTTGTTGTAAACCACCAAGTTTCCCCTCTCTCCGAAGGGATGAAACTTTTTCCTCTTCTCTATAGGGATGTGGATAAAGAATTGACAAACTAAAAATATTGAGATTTCATATCTGAGGTTTTCTTCTTATGAATGCTTCCTCTAGTGCTTTATCCTCCAGTATCTTGTGTGGGATCCTATTCTACAAATACATAGCTGGTTTGCAAGCCTCGGCCCACATAAACATAGGAAACAATTTATCATGAATCATGTCCTTCACCACATTGATGATAGAACAGTTATTCCACTCCACAACCCCATTCTACTGCGGGTTGTATGCCACAATATTCTCCCTCTTAACTCTTTACTCCTTACATAAATCAAGGAACTCATTAGATATGTACTCACCCCCTTTATCTATCCTCAACACCCTGATCTTCCTTCCTGTTTTGTTCTCCACCTAACCTTTGAACTCTCTAAAATTATTGAAGACCTCATCCTTGGTATTAATGAAGTATATCCAGTTATTCATGGAGAATTCATCAATGAAGTTCACATAACAGGACAAAACCTTCACTAAATAAACTGACAAAGTCCCACCAACATCATAATGTACCATATCCAAAATGACATTGTGAGTCTCACTATTGGGAAATGATCCTGTAAATTTATTTCCAAGAAAACAACCTATTCACACCCCCTGATGATCTAGACTAAATTATGGAAGTCCATTGACCATATACCTCAGTAATAGTAGATATTTTTGATGGATATGTCCCATCCTCATGTGCCACTTCTCACATAATCTATCAATAGTGTGCATCAATGCTTGAAACAGTTGTCCTTGAAGTCTATATAGGTTCCCATATGAGACTCCAATCCTCAAAGCAATGTCTAGACTAGATCTGTCTCAGAAGATGAACACCTACCCCCTCCTAAATTTAATCTCATAATGTTTCTCATCCATGAATGAGATGGACAAAAGGTTCTTAATCAAGCTAAGTACATACAATACCTCTTGGGAATCAAAGGATCCTCATGAAACAAGATGTAAATTCATCATCTCGACTCCCCTGTCCCATAACAACATACTTGGCCACATTTCCAAGTTCTACATGAATCCTTGAGTCATCCAATGATTTTTTTTTTAACAACTCTCTAGCCTCTATCATGTGGCAGGATGTGCCATTGTTCAAGTACCA
This sequence comes from Picea engelmannii, assembly GCA_009831015.1. Classification (NCBI taxonomy): domain Eukaryota; kingdom Viridiplantae; phylum Streptophyta; class Pinopsida; order Pinales; family Pinaceae; genus Picea; species Picea engelmannii. The sequence continues at coordinate 151,799 of ML782049.1, forward strand.
TGCATCCCTTAGAGTAGTGTTGGTATAAAGGAAAGACAAGAATGAAAAATAACTCTCAGACTTTGATGCAAGTTCTCTCAATTGCGTCTATGTTGTCATTGCAATTGTCTGGGACTTCCCCTTGCCTTTTTTTTCTCTATGCACACTGAGAAGAAAAGTAGTCATTCCTATGGAAAATGTGACATTTGATCTTGCTCATGTCTCTCTTTTTCCCAGACTATTTTTTGTCTCCCTAACTATCACCCTTCTTGACAAAAAAAATCCTTTTTCCTTTCTTGGTTTTGTTGAAAAGGGATAAGTTTTCATCTCCTCCTCCTCCCTACTTGTCGGACTGAGACTCATTTTAACTATCCTCTTGAATGCAGTCATATGTAAAAGTCTCTCCCACTTGGGAAGATGATCCCTGGCTCATATTCCAATGATGAATGGTTCCCAAGACTTGGTGAACCCATTTAGAGAAACATTAACTAGCTCTTCCTCAATGATTGTCTCTCCAATAGATGCAAGCTAGTCACGGATATGTGTGATCCTCATAAGGTAACTGGTAACATTGTCAGAGTGGGTCATTCTTCTTTCTATAAGTGGGTCATTTTTTGACTCATATTATCACTTTGGAAAAGTGATACTAGGGAATAAAACATGTCCTTGGAACTAGTATTCTCTGCCACAAGTGAACTCATATGATCCTTGATAGCTTCTAGGATCACCCTTTGTGCCTTTATGTCTTTCTTCTCCAACATTCTCTGTACTTCCAGATATACCACTGGCTACACTTGTTGTATGCCCTGTGTTGGAGTTTTTGCTGGTGCTGGAGATGGGATACCACTGGTCACGATATCCCACAAGTCTTTCTCCTTCATGAGAAATGTCAGTCTTTCCTTCGAAGGCAGGAAATTTGAGACCCCATCAAGTTGATATTCAACCTTCACACTAATGATTTAAATGGTTGTCCTGAGATTTTTCCTACAATATTTCTGAAATAATCTACATTGGATAAACTGGATTCACTTTTCTCTAAGAGAAATAGCTTTGATACCATATTAATTACTCTAAAACCAACAACTAGGTAAAACAAATCAAATCTATATTACACTACTGGAACTAATTTACTTCATTCTTACAGCGGAAAACAAGAAAAAAAATCACACATGTGCACAATTATTTTTCTACTCTTCTAAATCAGTTCATCATTCAAATAACTTCATAACTTACAAGAGCTCTATGATCGAGAAAATGGCTTTGAGAAATTACACACAAAACAACAAAACTAGAAACCCATAAATCACCTCAACTGTTTCCCCCCCTGAGATTGTTGTATGGTCTGTATGGATTGTATGACTAACATGTGTGAGATGATCTAATCACATGTGCAGCCTACTATTGTTGTGCATCTGTATGGACCACACACATAGTTTTTCTGAGCTTGTAAGATCCACATGTTTGACTGTCCTGAAATGTACGACCTACTGGTAATTAATGGCTAGTCTTCTAGTTGAATCCTCCTTCTAAAATATTCTCGCCAATGGATGAAAATGAGAACTCTGATTTTCTCACTTACTCACTGACTTGTGAATAAATTCTCTCTAACTTTTTCATTTTCCTTCTCTATCTTTTATAATTTTTACTTGAGCCAAATCCCTAATCTCAATGGTCAAGATCTAACTGTGAGATCAATGGCTCTCTTTTAATTAAATCATTAAATTCCCCAACTTAGGCACTTTATTAATTAAAAATCACTTAAAAAAATGTGTTCACTTTATTAATTAATTAATAAAGTGAACCTATTAATTAATCTAAAACCAACAACTAGGTAAAGAAAATCAAATCTATATTACGCTACTGGAACTAATTTACTTCGTTCTTGCAGCGGAAAACAAGAAAATCAATCACACATGTGCACAATTATTTTTCTACTCTTCTAAATCAGTTCATCATTCAAATAACTTCATAACTTACAAGAGCTCCATGATCAAGAAAATGGCTCTGAGAAATTACACACAAAACAACAAAACTAGAAACCCATAAATCACCTCAATTGTCCCCCCCCCTAAGATTGTTGTATGGCGTATATGGATTGTATGACTAACATGTGTGAGCTGATCTAATCACATGTGCAGCCTACTATTGTTGTGCAGCTGTATGGACCACACACAGTTGTTCTGAGCTTGTACGATCCACATGTTTGATTGTCCTGAAATGTACGACCTGCTGGTAATTAATGGCTAGTCTTCTAGTTGAATCCTCCTTCTGAAATATTCTCGCCAATGGATGAAAATGAGAACTCTGATTTTCTCACTTACTCACTGACTTGTGAATAAATTCTCTCTAACTTTTTCATTTTCCTTCTCTATCTTTTATAATTTTGACTTGAGCCAAATCCCTAATCTCAATGGTTAAGATCTAACTGTGAGATCAATGGATCTCTTTTAATTGAATCATTAAATTCCCCAACTTAGGCACTTTATTAATTAAAAATCACTTTAATAAAATATGTTCACTTTATTAATTAATTAATAAATTCAACTCTAGAAAAATAATAAGATACATAAAATGAAAATTTCTACAAGTAGACACCCTTGCATAAATACCTGTATGAGCTACAGTCACTAACAATTCACACCCACATTCATTTGTGTTATCGTTGTTGGTCATATACATTTCTTGGTATTCAACTATTTTATTGGTGTTTATGTTGTGTTTGTTGGTTTTATGTTTTGCTTGTTATTCGGTCCAATCATTGACACATGCATTTACATTCACATTGGTGTGTTTGTGAGCTAGTTCCACATTGGTTTGTGGTCATCTAGTCTACTTGGTTTTTTTTCTACTTTTTGTTTTGAGTGGTTCTTTTGGTTTGGTTTTTGGTTTTTTGCAATTTGGTATGGTTCTAGTTTGGTTATGGTTCTTTGTAGACGTTGGATTGAGCCCTGGTGGTAGTTTGTAGAGGTTGCAAGTTATAAGTTGTTGGGTAAGAAAAATGATGAATATTCACTGTATATTTGATTGAAATTGGTTATTTCATTTCATTTTGATTTTTGGTCTTGTGGCCTAGTTGGAATTTATCCTATTTATTCCTCGATTCAATGGACTTTCTAGTTTGTTTGTTGGTTTTTTCGGTTTCCTACAAGTTGGTATAGTTTTAGTGTGGCTATGGTGTTTTGTGGAAGTTGGGTTGAGTCTTGGTGGTGTGATGGCACTTATATCTTGATGGTGGTTTGTGAGGATTGAAATTTTGAATATTTCGAGTAATAAAAATGACGAATATTCAATGTATATATGTTTGAACTTGCTTGTTTTGTTTCAATGTATATCTATTCGAACTTGCTTAATTTTTTGGGTTTTAGCTTTAATTTCTAGATTGAAAATATTGCTTGCATGAGTTAAATTGATTGTTTCACACACCTTTTGGGATAAGTGCTAAAATCATTTGGGAGTTTGAAATTCAATTCAATATTAGTATAATAAGTCATACCTCCATCTCTTAGTGCTCTTGGGATGATCTTCCCAAGAATTCTATCTATAGGAGAATGTGACCACGCAAGCCATAGCTCGGTTTCTGACCAAAAACTCTCCTCGGGGGCACAAATCTGAACAGGGGCGCACCATTAGTTTGGGTGACCAAGCAAATGGGGATCCAGACCGGGGTGATCCGAGAGTGGCCAAGAGGTTTTGACGATCTCAGAGTGACCTACGGGGATTAGTGGGAGAAGCCTAGTGCAGCCATGGAAGACGACGCACTCACTTCATTCCCACAAAGAAGAAACCAGCAAGGGCGCAAACCCTAGTTGGTGTGCCCTCCCTTCTGCCTCAAAAAACTCGAAGGAAATGATTTTCTCCCTGAGAGAGTGGCTAGATAATGAGATAAGATTTCTGTCATAGGTGGAATCATGGAAAATAGAATCACCAGGAGGCAACCATGAAGGAAGGCGCACTGGTTATTATTCAGAAACTCTAAAACCGAAATTGTCGTGAATGTAAAATGAAAACTCAGAAAAGAAAACAACCAAGACACATAGCTACAAAAGAAAAGGTAAGCATGATTTATTTTAGTCCCGATTCACCTTATATACCAAGGGAACCATTTATTTTACATATATTTAATTCATCATCAAAAGGTGAAGAAGTGTTGTGCCTAGGTGATTGACTTGTGCACCCTAGGTGGGCTTTCCCCTAGGTGGCCTCCTTGGCCCAATTCCTCCCTGTTTAGATCTGGAAGCATCCCGACTTCCATGAGAAGATGCAGAAACTTGTTGTGCAATACATCAATTGTGATCCACTTTGCCTGAGCTATATTTTGGCCTTGGTGGGCTACCATATATGAAGTGTAAGTATAGTGTCTTGTAGAGAGACTTCGAGTGTCCAGTATAGTGTCTTTGGCCAATGGGAGTTGGAAATAAGGAATGTTGTCCATTGGATGAGTGATGGTGACTCGTTCTTCCAAGAGGGAAGGCTCAAACAACTTTAAGTGATTTACATTAATGACATTATGGATTCCCAGTTGTGGTCGCAGATCCAACCTATATGCAGTTTCTCCAATCTTGTCGAGTATTGTATACAGACCATATCTGATTGGTAGAAGCTTGTGATGGTGGCCTTTGAAGCGCTTCTTATCCAAGTGTAACCAGACTTGATCCCCTAGTTGAAAGGCCATGAAGGTTCTTTGTTTGTCATGGCGCTGCTTGGCATGATCTTGGGCTTCTTTAAGTGTTGATGTGAATGCACTGTGGCATTGTGAAATTTGTTGGAGAAATCATTAAGCTGATGGTTCTTCCTGTTGTTGATGGAAGGTACCTTGAGTAGCCCAAGTGAGTGGAAGATCGGTTGGATATGCTGGTCAGAATCCCAAGAAGAATTCAAAATATGAAAACCCTGTAGAAGAATGTGTTGCCTTGTTGTAGCTATGTTGGAGAATGTGTAAGTAATTGTCCCATTGTTTGCTAGGCCCAAAGTGAGTTCAGAGAGAATGCACCAAGACTCTATTGACAACCTCTGTTTGGCTATCTGTTTGAGGATCGAATGTAGTAGGAAACTTGAGGTGGCACCCCAATAGCGGCCATATGGTCTTCTAAAATGTACTGAGGAAGAGAGAATCTATGTCTAATATGATACTGCTTGGGGGGCCAAAATGAGGCTAGACATGACGAAAATAGAGTTTCGTTGTTTGTGTTGTTGTAGTAGTCTTTGTGCATGGGATAAAAATTTCCATTTTTCTGAAGTGACATACCACTACCCAGATTGCATCATGTTTCTTTTGGGTTGTTGGAAGTCCACTTAGGAATTCCATTGAGATTGACTCCCAAGGCGGAGAAGGAAGCGACAGTGGTTGATACAACCCATGCTTCCGATTGGATGGCTTTGATTGTGAGCATAAGGCACAAGATATGATAAATTTTTCAACTTGAGGCTCCATGGAAGGCCAATGAAAATGACATTGCAGATGTTGGGTGGTCTTTATGGTCCCGAAGTGGCCCCCATAGGTTGAAGCATGCGATTCCCTAATGAGAAAGAGGCAGTCTTCTGAGTGTGGAATGCATAGAAAAATCAACTTATATAGCCACCCATCCCGAATAGTGTAGTCTAGGAAGGGGGTTTGATTGATCACTGTGGGGATTTGCAAATCTTCCCAAATCTCTCGAAAGTTAGTGTCAGTAGCATATTGATCTTTCCATGTGTCATAAGTAGAACAAGTACTTCTAGAATGGAAAGAACTAGAGTGGGAGGTCGACTTAGAAAATCAACCATTTTATTAGAAGTGTCTTTCTTGTATCTGACGACTAAGTGAAATTGTTGAATGTAGGAGGCCCATTTAAGGTATCTTTGTTCCTAAATCTTCGATTGAGATTTGATGAAAATCAAAGGGTGGTGGTCGGTATGTAGAATGGTTTCTTTACCCAACAAATAATGCCTCCATTGTTTGAGTGCTTGCACTAGACTATAAAATTCCTTTTCATAGGTACTATAATTTTTCTTTACCTCAGACAAGGTTTCAGAGTGGTAAGCAATGGGGTGTCCTCCATGTTTAAGTACGACACCAATAGCATATTGTGAGGCATTAGACTCAATTTCAAAGGGTTGGGAGAGGTATGGAAAGTGTAAAATAGGGGATGAGCAGAGGGCGTCTTTGAGCTGAGCAAAGTGAGTAGTTTCTTCTTTGGTCCAGATGAATGTAGAAGAAGTATTTGAGAGTTGATGCAAAGCTCGAGCAAGATTTGAAAAAGACAGAATGAACTTACGATAGAAATTGATGCCACCCAAAAATATTTTCAACTCCTTAGCTGAAGAAGGTAGAGGCCATTGTTTCAATGCTTGGATGCAATATGGATATGGTTGAATACCCTCTGAGCTGACCACAAAGCCGAGATACAGGACTGAAGTCTGACCAATATATGATTTCTTCTCTTTGACTTGCAACTTGTTTTCTTGGAGAACTTGGAGAACTTGTTGGACATGTTGCATGTGAGTGTCCCATGTCCGACTGAAGATGAGAATTTCATCTAAGTAGATGACCACAAATCAACCCAAATGTGATCTGAAGATGTCATTGATGAGCCTCATGAAAGTGGTTGGGGCGTTGGTGAGACCGAAAGGCATGACTTTCCACTCAAAAAGACCAAATTTGGTCTTGAACACTGTTTTCCAAACATCATATGGTTTCATTCGATATTGATGGTAGTCGGCTATCAAATCAAATTTATTAAACCACTTAGCTACTTGGAGAGTGTCAAGTAGTTCCTCAATCCGGGGAAAGGGGTAACGGTTTTTTATTGTAGCTTTGTTCAAGGCTCGGTAATCCATGACAAGGCGCATGTATGAGGTATCTTGTTTAGGGATGACAAAGGAGGCAGAAGCATAGGGAGAAGATGAAGGTTGGATTTGGCCAGAGTTGATGAGGTTGGTTAGTTGTCTTTCCATTTCCTCTGTTTCTGTTGGGGCCAACTGGTAAGTAGGGGTGTTAGGTAAGGCAGATCCGAGGATCCGAGGAAGTCTTTCCAGAGGTTCAAATACCTTTGTGAACTCATGGAGGAGGGAGTCATAGTTTCAGGAACAGGGTGCATTGTGTTGTTTGGTGTTATTGGGCACACCAAACAGAGAGAGACACATTGGTTTAAGTGTACATGTGGAATTTGTTCTTTGGTAGAAGGCGGTTTGGGTTTTGCTGCAATTAAGATATAAGTGTGGCCTTCTTTGGTAATTTTGTACTTGCAGGATTTGGCTAGATAGATAGCATTTATTTGGGTTTGGTATGGGATACCAAGCAACAAATACGCACAATCCAAGGGAGAGACATCACATAGGACAATATATTTGAATTGGCCTATGGAGAAAGTGACCAGATAACGCTTGGAAATTAGGAGGCGAGGGCCATCCCTTTGGACCCATATGAGTTGATAGGGTTGTGGATGTGGAGTGGTGACAAGATTAAGGCAGTTGAAAAGGGCTTGAGACACCAAATTTTTCTGGCTTCCATTGTCCATAATTAGTAAATCCAAGGTGTTTTTGATTTGGCAGTTATGGGTGAAGAGGGGTTGGGTGGATGAGTTCGAATCTTACTGGGTCATTAGAATCAACGAGGGATCTACTTCTGTGGGATTGTACAGAGGAATTCTTTGGTATATTCTACTTGGGAAGGGGCAATGAGCTCAGTGAGTAGAGTTTTGTTGGTTTTTAGATTTTGAAGGATTCGACAATCTAATAAATTGTGTGAAGTAGTTTTGTGGAATGAGCACCAGGGTGTCCTTGTAGTTGTATTGGGTGTGGGGTTTTGAGTTTGAGGAGGTGGAAAGTGGGCTGAGGGATGGGAGCTAGATGGTTGAGAGATGGGGGGTTTGGTGTAAGGGAGGGACTGAGGAATGCGACCTCTAGGAGCGACTTTCCTTTCTATAGCCAAATATCTATGAAATGTTTTATCTAAAGTTGGATTTTCAGACAAATCTACTTCTCGACAGAATTGAATTAATAAACCAGCCACAAATTTTAATATGAGTACCTCTTCCAGATGTGGAACATGAAGTAAGAGGCGCATCTTGCAGAAGAAGTCTATGTAGCCTTGCACTCCTTGTGAAGGGAGTTGTCGAAGTTGGTGCCATTTGATCCATAAGGATTGCACATACCCAGGTGGGTAGAAGCAATTTCTCAAAGCTTCGAAAAGTCAAGACCATGTTTTGATGGGTTGCGAAGTAGAGGATTTTGGAGCATCCCCAATCTCTATCACAAATGTGGTCTTCTCTTTCTCTATATACCACCAAGTTTGTGATAGTACTTCTAATTGCAAGGCGACAATCTGGAGTTTTCTTTCCTCGGTAAGGCCTAGACATGTATTGAAATAGGTGGATAGGATACGTATCCAAGAATCCACCATTTCACCATTCATTTTTCCAACAAACTTGGGTAGTTGGATTCAAGTGTCCAACCGAAATGGATCTGGATTGTCTTTATTTTTCATTCTGAGCAGCTCATTGAGGATGGAGGAAAGATCTTGGACGGGATTTTATGTGTTGGAATCTGAGTCGAATGCTAAAGGATATTTGCGTGGAGGAATTGTGAGGCCAGCTGAAGAGAAAAGGTGCCCCTAGGTTGCAATGTTGAACAGAGGACTCAAAACCCTGAGGCAACAGAGCTTGAACTGGTCTAGAGGGAGAGATCTGTATTGTTTTAGATCTGTGGAGCTCCTCTCTGTGGAAATGGATATGTGGGCGCCCTTAGGGCTTATGAGATCTGTGGATCTTCTTGCATAAAATGGAAACCCTCGAATGGGCAAACTTCGGATTATTTCATGAACACCCCAAAAAACAAATTTGGCTCAATCTTCAAGTTCAGAAGCTTTTCCAAGGATCTTGAGGCTCTGATACCAATTGATCTTCCCAAGAATACGATCTATAGGATAAGGCAACCACGCAAGCCATAGCTCATCTTCTGACCAAAAAATCTCCTCAGGGACCCAAATCTGAACAGGGGCGCACCATTAGTTTGGGTGACCAAGAAAATGGGGATCTAGACCGGGGTGATCCGAGAGTGGCTAAGAGGTTTTGGTGATCTCAGAGTGATATCTGGGGATTAGTGGGATAAGCCCATTGCAGCCATGGAAAACGACGCACTCACTTCATTCCCACAAAGAGGAAACCAGTAAGGCTGCAAACCCCAGTTGGTGCGCCCTCCCTTCTGCCTCAGAAAACTCGAAGGAAATGATTTGCTCCCTGAGAGAGTGGCTAGATAATGAGATAATCTTTCTCTCAGAGGTGGAAGCATGGAAAATGAAGTCACGTGGAGGCAGCCATGAAGGAAGACGCATTGGTTATTCTTCAGAAACCCTAAAAATGAAATTGTCGTGAATGTAAAATGCAAACTCAGAAAAGAAAACAACCAAGACACATAGCTTCAAAAGAAAAGGTAAGAATGATTTATTTTAGTCCTGGTTTACCAAGGGAACCATTTATTTTACATATATTTAATTCATCATCAAAAGGTGATGAAGTGTTGTGCCTAAGTGATTGACTTGTGCACCCTAGGTGGGTGTTCCCCTAGGTGGCCTCCTTGGCCCATAGGATTGCTTGTAAAGGAACCATCATAGCTCGTTATTAGAATATTTCCATGATTGAAGCTTCAAAGGTAAAAATAGAATTAATATTGGCTTTTCTCTATCTCTCCAAGGACCATATTCTCATCAAGACGACATTCTCATCAATTCGACCCAAGTTTTAGAAAAGGAAGTGTAAATTTGATGTCCATAATGACCAAGGACTTACCTTCTTTTTTATTCCCATACTAGAAAATAATGTTTTATTAAACAAATCTCTCAAGCATTTGATCCTTAGAAGAAGTATCCATACTTATTTCAAAAGATATTTGCCTTCATAAACATTTGGAGTAAAGGGTGACCTAACTTCTGAATAATGAAGAACATGAGTTAAACTAGGATGTATCTAGCATTATTTATGAATAGCAAGAATAGTTATTCGAACCCTAACATAATAAAGGGAAGGAGATGACAATATGAAATTGTTTCTTACCAGTCCCTCTTCTTTCTTAAGAAGACATAATTTATCTCATTTGACCAATTAAAAAAACAATTCTATTTTTTCTTGTTGTACTAAGGTCCTTGGAGCAGTTTTGCAATAACTAATTTTGGGGTCAACAATCTATATGATTGGTACAATAAATATACTGATAGTACTAATTTGAAAAAGGTCCCTCTCTTCGCAAATTTAGCTTGCAAACGAGACCAACCCAACACACCTCATTTTGTCTAAAATTCAACCAACCCAACACACCTCATTTTGTCTAAAATTGGAATTTAGTCTCAAAATGCAAATTTTGTTTTGATATTTCTTGTACTTAGTTTTGGAAAACGGTTAGGGGTATACCCAACTAGATTACATGTATAATTTGTAGTTCTTTTACAAACCCTTGAGAGAGTTTGAATGCTTATTTTTCTTAAATGTTGGGCTATGTAGAGGGTTTTCTTTCCTATAGTCTATTCTTGAAAGGGGACATTTTGTCTCATATCCCCGTGCTTGATTGTAATTTAGTGTTTTTAATCCTTTAAGAAGTTAGTTTGATTGCAATTAGCTTTGTAATATTGATTTAAATACCTTTTCTACGAATTGAATTAATATTGCATCGCTTAAATTTTAATTATGGTTTTTAAACAATCAAGAGAACTTCATGAAGGGTGCCCATGTATTGTTTCTTAATGAGTAAAACTATCAATTAAAAAGCTTGACCATTTTCATTCAAGGAAACATAGTTTATTGTCTCTATTAGGTTGCCTATTTTACATACGAAACATAGTTTTGATTTCTATTTTAACATCGCTGCAAAGTATGGTTGCTACCATGTTTCATTTATGAATTCACATATATTTAATTGATACGAAACAAAGTTTTTATTTCTATTTTAACATAGATGCAAAGTATGGTTGCTACCATGTTTCATTTATGAATTCACATATATTTAATTGATTTCTACCTCTAGTAACATGATACGCTAATGAGATGTCACTTGCATGTTATTCAAATGATCATTTTAATGTTCAATACATGGTTTTCATTATAAAAAAAAAAAAAATTATGATCGAGAGTTTGCATTTCTATAGGCTATTCTTGAATTACCTAGATATTGTAATCGATTTTTTTCTTACACTCCCTTGGTTGATCATAAGTGGGTGGTTTTAATATTTTTAGAAGTTAGGTTAAGTGTAATTTTATTTATAATCTTGATTCAACTACTCGTTAGGTGCATTGAATTACTATTATATCTCGAAAATTTTAATTCTATGTTTTTCAAATAGTCATGGGAACTCCATTAAGGATGCCTATTTATTTTTTATTAAGTAGTAAGTATCGATTAAATCTTGACCCTTTGTGTCTCAAGGAAAAAACAATTATTTTACTCAAAGAAAAAAAAATTGTTT
>ML782049.1:196078-207675 GCA_009831015.1 Picea engelmannii
CCCAGCTTATCATTCGAAGACAAAGCATATTGATGTTCAATATCACTTTGTGAGAGACATGGTTGAGGAAAAGAAGGTGTTTCTGGAAAAGGTTGACACTTTGAAGAATGTTGCAGATTCATTGACAAAGTCTGTGAGCACAGGAAAGTTCTCTTGGTGTAGAGTAACAATGGGCATTGCTGCCCTAGATTGTTGACTATATAATCCCCTGGACCCCTGGATGCAAAGAAAACAACAAGTGGGAGAATGTTGGGTGTGTGTTATCTTCTTTGCATGTGTGTGTGTGTGGGTGCGTCAGATATGACAACTGCGTCTGACGATCCCTATTTTGGGCGGTTTTTGCTATTTTTAGTGGATTTTGCTATTTTTAGTTGATTTGTAAATTAATCCCGGATTAAGGGATTAGGGTTTTTGTATCTACGGAATACCTAAAAACATTGTATATACTGTATGGCGAATGGTGAAATTTGATATAATGAAAATAAGAAAGGTTTTCCCGGTTGAGGGTTTCCAGTAAAAATCTCTGTGTACTCTGTGTATGAGCCATTGATTAATTTCTGTATTGCTTAAGAATCTATATGCATTGCTTTACTTTGCAGGTTTAAAACTTACAAATAGACTTATTGGTGTTTTCCTTGCCTTTGTCACCAATTTTCCTCATTGGTTGCTATTCATAGGGTTATTTTCTTGTACCTCTTTCACTTGGAACATGCAAAAGACGCACATGGTCATTGGTTCGTGAACATGTTCTTCATCCGATTTCCTCCAAATCATGAAGCTATTTCTTTGTACCTCATGTTGAATGATGAGAGATGACTTAATGCTCTCCTTTCATCGGGTCTCCTTCCTTCGACTTCAATTCATATATTCTAGAAACGAGACCTAGAGTCCTATGAGTACCTTGAGGCTTGTAGTCACTAGTGGCAGGTTCTCCCACCCTCGACAGTTGGGAATCATCAATGTCTCTTGATCAATGGATTCTTCAAGTGTTCGACCCTGAATCCTTTATTCACACTTGTAAGAATGTACTTGGTACCTTGATACCTACTTTCATCATCGGTAGGTTGTCTCACATTTTTTAACGCTATACCTCAATGACCAGTAATCAAACGAAGTCTCATTGTGTTCGACCTCAATTCCTTTATTCACATGATGTAGACTTGCACCTTTGGAAGATTTTGTAGAAGAATTGAAGACATCAGTGTGTGGTCGTAGCTTTCCTGAGATGTTGCCTCCTTTTCATTAGACCAGTACCTATGTGACTTCAATGATCATGGGAGATCAGATTGTACTCCATTGTATACAAATATCTTCATATTGATTTTGAGACTGGTTCTACTAGGCCTTGTTTGTGACTATGACATCCTTTGGCATGTAACTGCATTTGTATTTTCCTATTCATGGCCATGGATAGTTTTTTGGTATATTTTCACATGGATATGCAGTATAATTCAAATTGGCATCCATGTATGAAAATTTAGTGCATAATGTAATGAGCAACTAGTTCTTCCAGCTAGTTCCCCATCACTCCACGTCTGGGTTTTTATAAAGTATTTCGGTCATCGCATATACTCCTCTGACATCACACATTAAGGGGCATATTTTATAGCAAGAGTTTCCTCACCCCATGAACTCTTTCACAAAAGTCCTTTTTCCATTTCCCCATGCACACTTTTCATCCCTTTTTGCAAATCCCAAAGATAAAAATAAAACATTTCCACATATACGCACCTTGCATACTTTACAACATGCATATAAGTAGGTTGCACCACTATAGCCTTTGTAAATTCGGAAATGTGCCCAAAAATGAAAAATGGTGTCGAGTTTCCATGTCATGATAGGAGATCAATGATCCTTGGCCTTCCATATACTGGAAACGTTCTAAATCGTCCCTTCAGTTCCACTTGAAGGATATAAATGGGCCGATTCCAAGCTATGGAAAGAAGGAGAAAGAATTCAACTTTGAGAGAAAAGTTACTCTGGATGAATTATTCACTTCACATTGAGTCAATATCCCTTTATCCTTTAAGTTTGTACACAATGTTCATCCCCCTAGCTCTTCCCTTATTGAGTGAGAACTTCATTCTCTCTCTTATATGAGCTTTCCTTTGGTGGAGGATTGAAGTGGTGGAGACCCAGTTGGAAGGAAATTTGTTTCTCAGTTTCGAACTGTGCCAACACAGAAGTCTGTAACTTATTCACTTCTGCTAATCATATCTTGATATAAATACTCTTTTCTCGTCCAATTGATATCTTGCAAATATTTGAATTATTATTCCATGGGTGTATTTTTTATGAATATTAATTGATTATGTTATTTAATGTGCTAACATCATATATTGTCACCATATGATTTCTTTGCTTGGTTGTTGAGGACTAGTTGCAGGTATATTTCTTTGGGTCAAGTGCTCAACGGTGGACTTCATCGAACGTCTAGATGAGGTAGGCCTTTTATCTTGTCTTGCTATAATATTTGTTTATATATCATACTTGAGAATATAGTTGATTTTTGCGGTAATTTCCTTCTGTTGTGGTTTTCCCCTAGCCATAGAGAGATTTTCCTCATAACACCATAATTTTATGAGCCAGTTTTTTTCAAAATCAACCCCCAATGCAAAATTTGTATTGTCCCTTAGTAAGAAAAACCCTAGTTCCAGAGATCCTTGAACAAAGTATTTATCAGAAAATAGAAAAAAATGAGAGGGTTTCCCATATATTTAATCCAGTGTCAAGAGTCCAATGCAACTAATGGTTCTTCCATCCAACCCCAGATTAGATTTTTATGGCAAGTTGAAACTTGCCTCATGAAGTCATTCATTGATACATTTGAATTTGGTTTAGGGGAAACAAATCCAAACCAAGATGCATAATTAAGTTTCATAATCTCCCTCAGTTGTGTTTAGCCAAGTCCCACATGACCATGCTACCCACAATTTGTCAAGACAATGTTTTTCAAAATAGACCCTTAGTGAAAAAATTTCATTGTCCCTTCCTAAGAAAAACCTTAGTTATAGAGATCATTGAAAAAATATTTTTTTGGGAAACAAAATCATAAGGTAGGGTTTCCCCTAGATATAATATGATGCCATGATTTCAATGCAATCAAAGGTTGAGCCATGAAATCCCTAATTACATTTTTATGGGAAGTTTCAAATTGTGTTCTAAAGTCATTTAGAGACATATTGGGAATCTAGTGTGGGGGGGAAATTGAAACTGAGGATGCTCATACAACATAATTAAGACACATTTGTGACACCTAGGATGAAAAAATAATGCAAGTAGGATTCTATGAAGATGTTATTAAGACACTGAGGATATCCTAAGACCCTAGTAAGATGAAATTATCACATAAAATACGACCACAAGGACATTCAAGAGACAATAAATGTGATCTCAGGACATAACTGAGATTCTACAAAGACATTGATCTGAATGCTAAAAGACTTATGAGGATGTAAAATGATTCAACATTAATGAAAATGATGCATAATACAAAAAAAAAAGTACCTAGTATTTCAAGCTTAAAGATGGGAAAGATTTCAAAAGAGCTAAAAGAACAACTCAAGCAATAAGAGAAAAAATTTGCATGTATGTATGAATTTCATTAAACATTTTTGTACATGCAAATATTAATTTTAATTTTCAACACTTTTCAAAATAAATTATGGTATGGTCAACACACAAACTATAGTCCAATGCTATATTCCATACCTTGTGATGGGTATAATAAGGAATTATTGTGTGGTTAAGGAAAATGTTGGCTAGGATGTTATATTAAATTTTGCATCTCAAATCCCCCCCTTTCCCAATGAATTTTACATCTCAAATGAGGGAAATAGTGATGAACTTAAGTTATTTCCTATGTAATGTAGTTTTGGAGCATGCACATGCTCCATAATTCTCCCATTCTCTGTTCCCAAAAACAAAATAGTTCCAAATACATGGTACTTTGTATTTTTTATACAACATACACAACCATTGAAATACATAGAAATTTTTGAAATGGCTGATGAAACCATCTGACCAAATCCAATTTGGATCCATCTGTATGTTATTATCCTTCAAGTGATTGTAGAACATTTGAAAACAATGTTGTATGTAAGCTAAGTCATGGAATTGATCATCACTTATATTGTAGAACTGATACTCCTTGAATATAACCTTTTTTTCTTCATTATTATTTATCCCATGCATATATGTGATATTGACCATTATGTTGACCTACTCTGAATTATAATATTGGATTTGAATCTAATTTTTCAATTAACATGTGTAGTTGTCAACCAAATCAACCATTGAATAGATAGTACCAACGAGAAGTATATCTATGAATATTATAAAATGCTCATCCTACCATCGATCCACATGGACATGTTGACCATATTGTTGTGTCTTTTTGATAAATTCCTTGAGGAAGTCACATACTCGTACCTAGTGGAACAACAACAAACACATATATAAATTCACTATTACAATGCTTCCCCCAATCACATTTCAAAGTGAAATTTGAAAAACAATATACGATTTAAGTACTCATTACTAACATGAGAAGTCAACAACTATATTGTTTTCTCTTATGGCCTCCCTCAATATCATACATGACATATTTGAATATTGTTAAGTCAACCTCCTTCTTCCTCAATTCATACTCATCACTCACATGGATGCACTTTATCAATAATTTAATTCCATCACGCTTGGGATATTTCCCATCTCAGCAATATTTTTGATAAATGTACAACCTTATGACCTTGTACACAATATTTGATTTATAAAGTCTCTTAGTGATGTCAACAGTAATATAACGAAGCATTCATGTGCAAGATTGTCATGCAATACATGGAAAATATAGATATATGTATCATAATAAAAACCATACTCAATCTGGTATAAACAACAACTTGTTTTACAAATTATGTTTATTTGAACATATGAAGGCTTTCATTACTCAAAAGCAAATTCGCACAAGTTAAGTACACTACGTAAATTCTTGAATCTTTCATACAATTATTTATGTGTCATGTCAAAATAGTGTTTAAAGTGGGGTTAATGGTCCCTATGACCCCTTCTCAATTTTAGTATATATTTATGGTTGGAAGAAGGCCTAGTGTTCTCATGCAAAAATATTTATACTAGTCTTGTAACTACTCCAATTAACTTTGTATCGGAACAAGGTATCCTACTAGTGAAGGCCCAAAAAATTGTTTTTCTACTTATGTCATATAAGAATATGTTTGAAGGATTTTTGTATTTCATTTCATGATATGAGAGGTTTGTTTAAGAAAATGATTTGATGTTTCTAACAATTGATTGTGAAAAGACACGTTGAGTTGCATTACGGTCTCTAAAACAAGTTTTCTTACCAATATTTTGAAAAACATCCACAAGATTTCTAACTATATGATGAATTGTTTCTAAACTTTTAACTATTTTAATGTCTAAAATTCTCCTAACAACAGTCAAACTCCTAGATTTTAACAAAGGAAAAAATAATTGAAATTTAGTTGCATCAAATTTTGGTTCAAAATATTCTTTAATAACTTTATATGAGTGATAACTAATATTTCAATTAAGTTACTTACCTTTATGTGATGTTAGACCACTTTCATCCTCCTAGATTTACTTTGGATTTGTTCACCACACACTTCTTAGTCTAGGTAAGGTAAATAGAGCTGTATTTTGGCACTCTTGACCTCTCTTTTGTGGAGTTATAAATGTAGAATATTTTTCCCCTTCAATAACATGTAGATAAATTCTAGGAGGAGAGTGGACATTTCCATGACTAGATTTTGGAATGTTTGACTATACAACAAGTGGTTGGACAACATGAACTTCTTAACCAGAAGGATGGGAATGATTTGTCTCTCTAATTTCATCCATAATATAATAATATTCAAGAAAATCTATCATCATCGGGTCATCCACAATAACTTGTGTTGATGAAATTGTCATTGGAGCTTCACTAGAGGTCTTAATTGGATTGCCCTCTACTGGAATCCTATGCTTTTCTATGTTCATGGAGGAGAAACAATAGTGGTATATATTGCGCTAGAATTTGGATTAGCCCCTGCTGAAAGCCTCTTTTTCATCATACCTAGCCCCACCTTTTCTATTTTTTCAATTACATATGCAATGGGGTTTTCTTTCCTTGAATATTTTAAACATTGATTACATAGATTCCTCGTGTTTAAAGGGGAAAAATTCCTTCCAATTACACAAAATGACTAAAAATACCTACCAATTATACACCAAGACAAAAATATGTCGTCTAAGTACACCAAAAGACCAAAAATTCCTTACAAATGTGGCCTTTCAATTACATAACAAGACCAAAAATGCCTTCTAATTACACCAAACGACCAAAAATGCCTTCCGAAAGTTGCCTTTAAATTCTACAACAAGACAAAAATTCCTTCCAATTACACCAAAAGACCAAAATTGTCTTCCAATGATACAACAAGACAAAACATGCCTTCCAATTACACCAAAAGACCAAAAGTGCCTTCCAATCATACAAAAATACAAAAAAATATTTATAATTACACTAATACACTTATCTTCATATGAAATTTTAATCCCAATAGATACTAATTGAATTACCACAGTATTGAAGGTGTTCAAATGCTCTGCCATCGAGTCTCCATCTCTCATCCTCGGGATATAAAATTCTTTCTCTGGAATAATTTATTTACTAGGGACTTATACCGATACAACTTCCCCAACTTATCCCATAAATCCTTGATTGTAGCTTCCTCTAACACATTCAATAGTACTGAATATGAGAGACACGGTTGGATTGTGCTCTTCTCCTTCCAATAAAACTTTTTCTATTCATCTACTGAAGTTCCTTTACGTGCATTACCTGGATCCACCGCAATCCACTGATATATGTCCATGAACAGATCTTCCATCTCGAGCTTCCACAGCTTAAACATTTTCCCATTAAACTTCTCGATCTCCATTTTTGAACTAATCTCCATTTATGTTCACCTAAAGAATCAATACCACATATCTCCAACTGTAAAAATGTTTATCACAATCCTGAGCCAAACCCTAACCACAAAGGTGTCCCCCTGAAGTCAATAATTGCTCTGATACCAAATGTAGATTTTAACCTTTAAGACCATCTTTATACCCAATAAATATACACTTTGTATCCTTCTTATCTATATTACTCTTGTTTTCCTTTAGAACATGAACATAGGCCTCACAACCAAATACCTTGAGATGTGTGAGACAAGGTTTCTTACCATTCCATACCTCTTGTGGAGTCTTTTCATCCAGTGCTAACGAGGGTGATATGTTGACCAGGTAACATGCAGTACCCACTGCCTCTGCCCATACGTCTTTCCCTAACCCAACACCACTGAGCATGCACCTTTCTTTTCCATCAACGTCTTGTTCATCCTATCTGCAACTTCATTCTATTGAGGTGTATATGGATTATTCATCTGCCTTTATATACCACACTTCTTACATAATTCTTAAAATTCATTTATGCAAAACTCTCCACCATTATCTGTCCTCAACACCTTAATTCTTTTCTCTGTTTGATTTTCAAAAAAATACTTAAACTCTTTAAACTTGTCAAAGACTTCATATTTATTACTAAGAAAATATATCCAAGTACTCCTCAAAAATTCAACTATAAATGAGACATAGTACATATATTTTCCCAATGACGGAATCGACACAACTCCAAACACATCACTATGAACTAGCTATAAAATTCCTTCTTCCCTTGTTGCACCATAGGGGAATCTTACCCAATTTGGCTTCCCATATACACAATGTTCACAAAAACTAAAATCCAAAGAGAAGTTAGACATACCTTCAACCATACCTTTACCATGTAGTAGTCGAAGACCCTTCTCTCCAATATGCCCCAGTCTCTGATGCCACAACATAATCTTTTATATAAAGACTATAGGAGTTATTTCTTCTTCAACTCCAATATCAGGAACAATGGAACTAATACACCCATCACTAATAGTTCTTCCATGCAGCTTATATAGAGTTCCAAACCAAACTCCCTTCAACAACACCATTTCTCCTCAAACCAACTTGCACATTTCCTTTTCAAATATTGTTTTTACCCCAACATCGTCCATTTTTCTTACATAAATCAAATTTCAGGCCAATCTCGAGATGTGTAGAACACCAGGTAGTGTTCTAATTGTTCCATCTATGAGCCTCATCTTTAATTTTCCTCAGCCTATGATTTTGGTTGTCGATTCATCACCAAAGAAAACATTACCTCCATCATACCTTTAATATTCATAGAACCACTCCCTATGGGGATTCATAGGAAAGGATGCAATTGATTCAACCAACCATGCCTCATGATCTGCATGTGTTCTTGAAGAAGCCAAGTACACATCCCCTCCTTCTTCCTTGGAGGTCTTTTCTTCTCTAGAAGGAGCTTCTTCAGATCCCTTCTTTTTCTCAACTTTGGATCTACAATGCTTCTTGTAGTGCCCTTATTTTCCACATCTCTAACATACCTTTACAAATTTTTCGGAAGATTTATATCTACCCTTATAATTAGATCTCCCACTTTAATACTTAGATATATTTCTTTCCACGGAGATTCCTCTTGAAAATAATGCATGTTTTCTCTGTCCTTCCATCTTATCTCCTCTAACAACAAGGATGAGACCACTTCATCAAACTTCAAGGTAGTTGTATTACTACCTATGGCCACAATCAGACTATCCCACGAGTCTAGTAAAGATAACAGTAAACTGATACAGTTATATTCATCTGAAATTTTAATCCCAATATATACTAATTGGTTTACCACAGTATTGAAGACGTTCAAATGTTCTACCACCAAGTTTCCATCTCTCATCCTAAGGTTATGATATTTGGAACCTAGAAATTAAGAAGGTTGTGTATAAACAAGATGTAATATTTAGAGAAATAAATTATGTTGTCAAACGGGATGTCCTACCAAGGAAGAAACAAATAAAATAGAGTTTGATTTAAAATATTATGAATTAGACTCTACAGAAGAACATGAATAAGAAAAAGAAGATCCTCATACTCCAGTATTGAGGAGATTGGTTCAGGAAAGAAGACAGACAAAAATGTATACTCCACCTGATTTTCCTTCAAATTTTTCTTTGTTTATTACTGATGATGATCTTAGAACTATCAGGGAGGAAGTGGATTCAGAGGATGGAAAACTATGGAAAAATTGAATGGATGAAGAAATTGAAGACTTAGATAAGAATGAGGCTTGCGATCTAGTGGAGTTGACGACTGGAAGAAATCCCATTGGCATCAAATGGGTATTTAAAAAGAACCCGAATGCATAAGAAAAAGTGGAGAAATACAAAGCTCGGTTAGTAGCAAAGGGTTATTCCCAGGTTGAGGGAATTGATTTTGGTGATATTTTTTCTCCTGTTACCAAGTTAACTTTTATTAGATTTTTGTTATCTGTTGTTGTTGTGTTTGATTTTGAAGTATAAAATATGGATGTGAAAACACCATTCCTACATGGGGATAAGAAAGAAAAAATATATATGAACTAGCCAGAAGGATTTGTTGTTAAGGGAAAGAAGGCTTTGTTGTGAAGGGAAATAAAGAGTTGGTATGCAAGATGAAAAAGTGCCTGTGTGGTTTAAAACAATCACCAAGGATGTGGTATCAAAAATTTGATATTTGTATGTCGGGACTTGGATTCATAAGAAGCAAAGAGGATCACTGTGTGTATTTAAATTAATTGGTGATCATTTGATTTATTTGGTCTTGTATGTGGATGACTTGTTGTTGATAGGAAACAACAAGGAGATTATCCAGGATGTGAAAACTCATTTGTCCTCTAAATTTGGCATGAAGGATATCGATGCTGCAAATTTCATTTTGGGAATGGAAATTAAAAGAGATCGGGAAAAGAGGAAACTTTGCTTAAATCAGAGAAAATATGTCGATAAAATATTGCAGATGTTTAATATGAAGGAATGTAAACTAGTCAAGGTCCCTATTCCTGTTGGTGTAAATTTATCTATGGATCAGTGTCCGAAGACACATGAAGAGGAGGAGGACATGTCTTGTGTTACATATGTGAGTGCAGTTGGAAGTTTGATGTATGCAATGGTATATAATAGATCGACCATTGCACATATAGTGGGAGTTTTGAGAAGGTATATGTCAAAACCATGGAAGGAGCACTAGACAATATTAAAGATGGTTTTCAGGTATTTGTGTGGCACTGCTAGCTATGGATTGTGCTACCAAGGAAGACCAGGATTGGAAATAGTGTTGGACATACATGGCTTTGTGGATGCATACTGGGATGGATATTTGGATCGCATGAGATATACAAGTTTGTACATGTTTAACCTATTTGGAGGAGAAATTACTTGGGTGAGAAAAAGACAATCTATAGTGGCACTTTAAACTACAAAAGTTGAATACATGGCAGCCACTCATGCAATCAAGGAAGCAGTATGGTTACAAATATTGTGTTCAAGTATTGGATTGGTACAACAAGTTGTAAGGATAGATTGTGACAGTCAGAGTGCAATGTTTTTGGCGAATAACTCGACTTATCATTCGAATACAAAGAATATTGATGTTCAATATCACTTTGTGAGAGACATGGTTGTAGAAAAGAAGGTGTTGTTGATGAAGGTGGACGGTTTGAATAATGTTGTTGATTCATTGACAAAATATGTGACAACTGAGAAGTTCTCTTGGTGTAGAGGATCTATGGGAATTGTTGCCTTGGATTGTTGACTATGTAACCTTGTAACCCCCTGTATGCAAAGAAAAAAATTGGGAGAATGTTGGGTATGTGTTATATTCTTTGCACAACTAGCTCTAGTGTTTGCTACATTACGTCGAGCATCCAGGGGGTTTTAAATTGTTTTCCTCGAGAAACATGTTTCTGTTTTTTCCTTGATTTTTTGTGTCGCCTCAATTTTCATGTCCATTGTTGGGAATTTTTTTGGCACATGGTTTTTTTCCGATGGTTTTCTATTTCCAGTTAAGGAATTAGGGTTGTTGACTAATATGGGTCATTGGGTTAGGGTTTTGTTTGTCGCTGGCTCCTGTATGTATATTGTATTGTAAAAAATGTATGATCTGAATGAATATAGAATATGTTGGTTTTCCTAGTTTGGGTTTTCAAGGAAATTTTTTTTCTCCTCAAGTGGGACAATGTTCACAAGAGAAAACACGTTCTCTAGAACATGTGCAAACTTTTTTCAGGTCAGAAAATGAGGCAGAAAAAATGCCCGACCTCATTTATTTTTCTCACAAGATCATGTGCGTTCTCTTAATGAAATAGGTAAAAAAAAAATTACATGGCCCATGTATCTTTAGGAATAAAGGTGTGGAAGGACTTGGGGGAAAATAGGGCATGGCGGCTTAGGATTGAAATTGATTTGAGAAATATGGAATTGGTTAGGGAACTAGGATGAAGGTGCAAGGGTTTTGGATCCCCTAGGAAGAGGAATGGGAATAGGTCCCCGTCTAACTCTCTACCCCTATCCCCAACTCTCCCTCTCTCTCTCTCTATCCCCCAATATGCCCATCTCTCTCTCTCTCTCTCTCTCTCTCTCTCTCTCTCCATGTCTCTCCCCCCCCCC
>ML782049.1:208876-223138 GCA_009831015.1 Picea engelmannii
AGAGAGAGAGAGGGGGAGAGGCGGGGGATAAGAGAGAGAGGGAGATAAATTGAATTAGGAAAAGGAGTGCATGAGTGCTCTAGAATGCACACATGTTCCTAGAACACATTTTCATTCTTGGAGTATGTGCACATTCTTAAAGCACGTGCACATTCTTTCCATTTCATATTGTTTTAGGTCATAGTGAAAACTCTAGTGTACATGTTTGCTAAGTTGGTTTCCTTGGATTTAGGTTTGGGATGAAAAAAATCTTTGTTTGGTATAAAAATACATTAAAACCCCCATTTATATGAATACCTCTCAATATCTCTATTTTCTATGTTATTTTTATATGGGCTACAAAAATTTGTTGTCGATGAAACTACAAACACATATAGAGTCGACTATGCATATTCCAAATATATAAATTAAAAAAATATTAATAATGTTTAATATTTTTAATATATTTTTTTCTTGACATACAAGAATCCTAAAACAAATACATCTTTTATTTCTACTATAACTTTTTATCACCTTAACCAATTTTAAAATAATTTATATGTCACACTAAAAGAGACTGAGAACTACAATCTAAAAAATATAAACTTGTTTGATAATGTTAAGAGCCTTGTAGCTTGCACTAATGCAAGGCATTATAATTTCATGGATATAATGACTTTCATAATTTAAAAAATATATAAAATTAATATTATAAAATTTCAAAAATACGCCGAAGTAGAACAATGGATTCTCTATAATTGTACAATTTTTTAAAAGGAAATTCCATCATTGAGGTACTCAAAACCTACACTAATGAAAACATATACATTTTATTTTTCTTGAAAAATAACATACCACTGTTAGAAAAAATCAGATTTCACACAGTGATTCACAAAATAAAAATTATATATTCAGCAACTTAATTGAATTTCTCGCATTTCATCTTTTTAAACAATATTCAAATTCATTGTAAAAGTACCTTGAATAATTCCTCCAAGTTAACATATTATTTTTTTTCCATGTTTGCATTTCCACTAACACGTCACGAGAGACCATCATTAGCTTGCACCCACCCCTTACACATTATGCATCTATTCAAAACCTACCATGTGCTCTTCTAGTAATTGTCCCAAGTAAGGATTTTATTTTATAAAACCAACAAATTAAAGTCTTTTTTTTCAAAGGACTATTAAGCTTGCATATGGATCTCGACCAACATTTATTCTCATTATCTTCTTCTTCTTCCATATTTTCCATACATGCCTTTATTCAATTTTATAATTACCAATGAATTTATTCTTAGGCCATACTAGAATCTCACCTTCATCCATGATTCTTATTACATTGTGTTTTAAAGTAAGCATAAATTGATTCCATTTTTTGCAATATATCATTGTAATTCCAAATGAAAGGAAGATATACACCCTTACTTCCATATAGTACTCATCCCTATCTCAATTTCATCTACTCAGAGAAATATAACCTTGTTAGTGAGTGCAATGTTTAGTAGTTCTGAAGATCTAAAATTCCCCAAGCTACCCATCCATGGGTCTTCCCCAATTCTAACTATTTTTACTTTCTCGATTTTCCATGCCATCCATTTTCCAAAGGAAAGGTCCTTACAAAATCCTTCCAAATGAGTGAAGCTCCACTATAGCTTTTGATCTACTTTCTAATCCAATTCTCAATATAATCTAGTTTAATATCTTTCACTACCATCCATTTTTCCCATATACCTTCATGATGTAGCATCCTTCACAAACTTTTTGATGTTAAGACAAGCTTAAAGAGTTGGATATTTTTCAAGTCCCATCCTCCCTCTTTTGTTGGATTTTCCAATTTCATTCATCCAAACAATGGAATCCATTCCTTCTCCCTTTTCCTTGTCCATAAGAAACTTAAGTATTTTCTGAATTTCCCTTCGAAATATGAGCTAATGATAACCAATATACCCCTTAATTACTTGTTACTTGTTTGGTTTTACAGTTGTGTTCTAGAGTTCAATTTATTATATGAATGGGAGGTTGAAAGTGACTAGTTAGTTATGGTTTCTAGTCTTGTGGGCTTGGTTACCAATGTGTTCAGGAGGAGAAATTTATGGAGTGGAAGTGGACCTAGATAACTTGAGGTAACAATGTTAATATCAATTTTTATTGTTGTGTTGACTTGACAAGGAAGGTTGTTCATTATTATGGAGTTCTCAACCCTTGAGGGAGTGGTCCATATGTTTGCATTAGAAGTGGACCATATGTTTATGATGAACTTAATGTGATGTTTTAGCCTAGAAACATGTGTGTGAGTTATTGTTATTGTGACATGATTTAAGAGCTTGGGAAAATGAATATGTGATACAAGGAGTGCCCATTGGATTAATTTAAGACTATGCTAAGAAGAGGTGATAGATTCACAAGAAGTTCACATTATAAAAGTGTGTTGAAAATAACTCTACACTTAATATATAGTTTTATTGTAAATGGACAAAGGTAATATCAGTGACTGATTGATGTGTCTATGTGTATGTTTAAAATTTATGTATATTATGTATTTATATGAAGTTTTATAATTTATTCACAACATATATATTAGCATTGGCTATTATTTATGTATCTCTCTATATAAAATATTGTGATTTAACCACAACTTATTAACATTTATTATGATGATGTAAATCAAACTTATAAAATAAAAATAAGTATAAAATATTTTCATGAATTTTATACCATAATTAAATTATAATATATATCTAAACTCACAATTATTTGAAAATTTTTGTACCATCCTTAGCTTATAATATATGTCCAAATTCATAACTATTTCATGAATTTTTTCAATGATTAATTTATACTAAATGCCCATAACTATTGTTCTTTCTTTTTTCATGTCATTATTAACTCATACGAAACATTTGGTTAAAAGAGTTAGATAAAATCACTTATATTGTTTTAGAATATGATATTATATGAATTTGGTTATTGTGTGGATTTGGCATGTTAACGTATCATAACATGAGTTATATAATATTAAATGGCTTATATAATATTGAATAAAACATGTTATAAGATGATGTCGTTTTATTAATTAAGATAAATTATGTTTATACATTTATATCATGATTGAATGTCCAAATCTATAACCATTTTATGACTCGTATATTAATTAACTTATAATAAGGTCCAAGTTCACAACTATTAACACTTTTTTGGTCGTGTCATTAAGTAGAGAATTTGGTTAAACAATTTAGATAAGAGAGAATTTGATTAAACAACTTAGATGAAATCACTTTTATATTTTTAACATATTATTATATAAGTTTTGTTATTTTGCGAGTTTACCATAATTAGGGTTTGGGTCTCACCTCCGGGAATCAAAAGCTCTAGACCAATTCAGGGTTGAGCTAACCTCAAGCTTAACATATTTTATTTATAGTGAAAATTGAAATATTTTAATTATAACCTATATGAAAAAAAATTTAATACCACATGTGAACTCATTATAGAATATGAGTAAAATTATGCATCTTTCTTGACATGACATGTTTTGATACAATAAACCATAAACTATATTTATAGAAAATTAGATATAAGAAAAGCTGAAAAAAAATTAACTAACCTTTTAGAAATTTACTTAACATTTATATTAATATATAGTAAAAATACTCAACTCAACTACGAGAACATATTATGGAAAGCTGCATATCTTAGTGTTCAAAATATTTCGGGTAATTCATTATTTATCGTCTTGCTTATATATGATTATGATGGGGTGAATTGATGGTCGCTGCATTTATACTCGATAAGATAATTTAATAATGTTAGGATATTTCATGTAATTCAAAATTTTAATTAGGTTAACTTTCCAACATAGATAGTTAATAATGGTAATTTAATATTGTTGGGATATTTCATGTAATTCAAAATTTTAAGTATGTTAACTTTCCAACATAGAGAATTAATAATGGTAATTTATTATTAGTTTTCAATAATGGATTACAAATTGAAATTTGTAAGTTATATTAATTCTTTTATATATAAGTATTATCATCATTTTATAATGTGAAAATAAAAGAAAATGTCATTGAAAAAAATAATAAAATGAGTTAAAAGTATTGTTATGCATCTTTTCACATGGATGAATTATTGGTACATGCAATTTCAAATGGAGCGTTGTTATGCACCTTCCACCTTGGAATAATTCAAAATTGTCTTTACATGCATATGAAAATGGGTGGGTCCTTACAAGAGACTACCAACATGTGCTCAATATACCTCTAATACAATATATCATATATACAAACCTATATCAGATACACAAAATATTAGATACACAAACCTATAGAAAGTAATTTACCCTATTTCAACATGTTCTCAACACACTTTTAATATAATATATTAAATACACAAAATATTAGATACACAAACCTATAGAAAATAATTTACCCTATTTTAATAAGCTGTCAAAAACATAATTCTTTGGTGTTGTCAAGTTGTCAAAATATTCATTGAATATAAGTTATGTGTCTATGGATCGCATGCACAACAGTTTTCATTTGGAGATGAGTATTCAAGATGGTATAATCTCTCTATAAAATTAGAGTGCATTAAACATATCAAGGAAATCACAATTGAAGTTATGTAGCCATAAGTTTTTCAAGTGCTTTTTGAAGTTGCAATGAAAGTGCAAGCAGAAAAACATGAATCGTGAGAGATTCTTGGAAGCAAAGTGCTTTTTGAAGTTGCAATGAAAGTGCAAGCAGAAAAACATGAGTCGTCGGAGATTCTTGGAAGCAAAGTGTTTTTGAAGTTGCAATGAAAGTGCAAGAAGAAAAACGTGAATCGTCGAAGATTCTTGGAAGCAAAGTGCTTTCTGAAGTTGCAATGAAAGTGTGCAAGCAGAAAAACATGAATCGTCGGAGATTCTTGGAAGCAAAGTGATTTTTGAAGTTACAATGAAAGTGCAAGCAAAAAAACATGAATCGTCGAAGATTCTTGGAAGCAAGGTACTTTTTGAAGTTGCAATGAAAGTGCAAGGAGAAAAACATGAATGGTCGGAGATTCTTGGAAACAAAGTTCTTTTTGAAGTTGCAATGAAAGTGCAAGCATAAAAACATGAATCGTCCGAGATTCTTGGAAGCAATGTACATGAGGTAAATATAAGATATTATGTCTTAAAACCTATGTGATATTAAAATTATACTTTTAAATAAAACAATCATAACTACATATTTTAAGCATTGTTTGGTTTGGATTTTTATTAAAATAGAGTAGATTTCACATTTTTGTTTCAATTCCTATGCCCTACAAGATTTTAGTTTCATAACCAAAGATTAAGTCTATTTACTTAAAAAAAAAAAAAACATTATATATATCTTAAAAAACAATGTAGAAGAAATTATTGTTAGGGTTGTGCTCACCTTTCCATCTAAAATGTCCAATTGAGTTTGAATAGTCCACTAAGACATCTATGGTAGATGGAGGCTTCTATTTTTCCTTCCCCTTTACCATCTATGGATTGAGTTAACTCTAGGAAGGCAATCATAGGCATTAGACCCATAGAAATATCATTAGTGACATGAGATATAGCCCATGCAAGAGTAGAAGGAGACAAGACCAACAATAGGAGCAAATGGGATATTGATCTAATGCAACAAGAGATCGACTTGAGTGTGTTAATTAGTTACAAGTAAATAAATCAAATATATAAAATTTTACCAAAAGATAAATTGTCACATGAGTCATATTTTGTAAAGGGTAGCACTCCCTCAAGTGGTCCCTAAGGAGTTGAATGAGCATTTGGTAGAGATGATTGAGTAACAAGTAGTGGAAGTGCATTAGCAAGTGAGTAATTACCTTCCATATCAAGTAACTATGAAGAAATTCATTCATTATGTTTGCAATTTTAATTAGCCATTTATTGCTCTTGTTATGTACTCTCAACACAACTTGAAATATGCTTGAATTTTAGGGAGATTTTTAGCTTTAAGAAGTTGAATACAAAACAAAATGAAAAATTAATTTTGAATACAAAATAAAATGAAAAAACAATTTATGTGCAATAGTAAAATGAGATTAAACTCTTGAAATAAATATACATTTGTTTAGATAAATGAAATAAAATAAATATTATGAATCCAAAATGATTATCATTCTTTAAAAAAATTAAAAAATAAATGATGAAAGATTCATCCCTACATTATATAATAATTATAATGTATGATGATGATTTGTTATCATAATTAATTACAATAATACCAAAAAAATTACATATTAAATTTTAAATATTCTAAAATTAATTATTTTTTATTTTTTTAAATTAATAATAATAAACACCAAAAATTTTAATTTACATATAAATATAAATAATAATATTTATGAATAACACAATACAATTGCATTGCAAATCTAAGTAAATTGACTCAATCGAAAACAACAGTGCATGGCAGTGGCGGGACCGGGACCGGGACCGGGACCGGGACGAACAAGCGCTTGGTGGATGAGCGTGTATCGTTGTGATCTTTCCCTGACAAAGCGTAATGAGCTGGTTTCCATAGAGCACGTATAACAATTGTCATGAAATTAAATAATTCATAAAAAAAAATTAATTATACTCACAGGATTTCCACATTGTTGTGATGGGTATTGGGAAACAACCTTTCTCTTTCGTCGTTTCTAAAGCGCCGTCACCTTATTCTGTATGGACAGTTTATGCATACTGTGACCTACCTTGCAGAGTCGAACCTCTCATATGCCGCGTAGGTGGCATTACAGGGTAACACCACACGAGCAGGTGGTCTAGATATAAAACCCTAATGACAAAGTAGATCAAACCTGGTACAAAAATGACGTAAAGTGCCATTAAAAGCATTAAAATTTTGTGGCTATGTTACTATTTCTGTAGTGTTGTTTTGTCATCACTGAGCCATGAATAAATATTTTCTCATCAGCAAAAGGAGAAAATTTATCATGTTTCGATTGATTTGAAAACAAATATCTCCAATTCTATAATGTCTCGACGTGGGGTCAGACAAAAAAAGTCAAATATTTTATCAATTTTATCATGTTTCGATATGATTTGGAAACAAAAAGCTGCAGTTCTATAATGTATCGAGAAGTGGCCAGACAATGAAAATCAAATAATCATTTTGCAGTATTAAAAATGTTGTAGGCCTGGAGATAGGATGTTGAGAGGGGAAGAGACAAATCTCTATCCTATATCTATTTGTGTTAATAAATACATCGAAGAAGGCATTCGTATACTGAAAATGATGTGAAAATAAATTAACCATTGGAATGTGTAAAGATTAATGACATTGTTGTTCAATGCTCATTATACAATGTATACTTGAGATTGAAATATATTGTATCTCTATATTTTTCTCCTTGGAAAAACTAGGACTCTTGAAAGAAGAGATAGTTTCAGAGTGGCCATGTGATATGTTCATAGAGAATGTACCATGATTGAACATTCATCAAATGTGTTTCATTGACTTTTGGTAAAAAGACATATAAGAATTTACAAATGGCTTGAATAGATGAGTGCACTGCTTCTGTTTCTACTGTCATTACCACCACGGGGTGATCACATGTGAGAACAAATTCTAAAAAAATAGTGGGCAAAGTTGAAAGCAATACCGTGTTATCATCATATATATGGAAAAAGCTTCTAAAGACAAACCATGATCACATGTGAGAACAAATTCTAAATAAATATAGTGGGAAAAGTTGAAAGCAATACCATGTTATCATCATATTTATGGAAAAAGCTTCTAAAGACAAACCACAAACAACACAATAGTCGATAAAGCTCGTCATGTATATTTGAATTAAGAATGAAGACAAAGTAAGAGTTTGCACCATCATAGTATTCTACCTAATTATTTATTTCTATATATATTATTTGTTTGTATTGGGTTCACGCTTTTCATCTCTACACTCATATTATCCATGATGCATAGGATCGCAGATGCATTTACTAGTTCGTGTAATTGGTATGGTTATATAAAAGAGCATAATAATTAGGTTTATTTTAATGCTGTGAGAATATGGTTGAAGGATTGTGTGGAATTTTTCTTTTAAGTATATAGATTTTAATGAAATTTTTTTATGGGTGGGAGACTTTCTTTGTTAATTTTCTCACTCATTACAAATAAAATTAATGGAAAATATATAAAAATTATACATGGATGTATAATGGTCATAGTTTGTATTATGGTTCAATGTATACATTCTATTATCCATGGGTAGTGTACTTAAATGTCCTTATAACAATAATAAATCATTATCTGCAAATTTCAAGATGATTTTCTATCTATGTCCTTAGAATGAGTATAAATCATCATCTGCGAAGTATAAAACAAGTTGATTTCTTAGAAACCTTCTTAGAACAAATACAAATCATCATTTCTAACGTATAAATCAAGCAAATTTGTTATCAATGTCCTTAGACCAAGTATAATTCATCATTTGCAAAGTTCAAGATGATTTGCTATCAATGTTCTTATAACAAGTATAAATTATTAATTGATTTTCTATCAATGTCCTTAGAACTGGTATAAATAAAGTAGATTTACTATAAAGTGTAATTCATCGTGTACAAATTTCAAGATGATTTTGTATCAATGTATTTAGAACAAGTAAAAATCATCATCTGTAAAGTTCAATATGAATTTCTATTAATATCCTTACAACAAGTATGATTCTAAGTTTCCTTCTATGTAATACGCCACATTAGTTAAAATTTCCTATCTTTGTGACAATGAAACACTTCATTAGGAATTTTATTTTTTTAACTTGGCCAAAACCTCCATTTCGTAATGTGTCGAACACAAACCAACCTTGTCATGTGATGCACATAACCCAATGTTGCAATCTGACAAACAAAACTAGACGTTCCAACATGATCATGATAGTAATGTTGTAGTGTGATGAACATATGAATGTTGCAATGTAATGAACACAGTAATGTTGCATTCTGAAAAACATAGTAACGTCGTGCAATGTGACAACCATAGCTATGTCATTGTAGTGTGACAAACATATCCTCACGTTGCAATGTGACGCACATATCTTGATGTCACAATGTGAGAAACATTTCCAAACATCACAATGTGATGAACATAAACCATTGTGTACACAACACAATGTTGCAATGTGTCAAACATAGCCCAACAATGCAATAAGATAAACATTTCCTGACTCGCAATGTGACAAGCATAACTCACTATGTGAATGT
This sequence comes from Picea engelmannii, assembly GCA_009831015.1. Taxonomy (NCBI): domain Eukaryota; kingdom Viridiplantae; phylum Streptophyta; class Pinopsida; order Pinales; family Pinaceae; genus Picea; species Picea engelmannii. Next base: position 218,084 of record ML782049.1, read on the forward strand.
GACAAACCTAATATGACACCATTATGTGACAAAAAAAGCCCTACGTTGCAATGTGATGACCATAACCTTATGATGTCATGTGACAAACAAAACCTTATGTCACAATATGATGATCATAACCTTACGATGTCATGTGACAACCAAAACCCGATGTTACAATGTGATAACCAAAACCCGATGTTACAATGTGACAAAAAAACCTTGTTCAACATTGGAATGTGATAGTGAGATGGTCAACTATTGTTAAACATAATCAACATGGCCCACCATAATGAGCTCCACATGGTCTATGAAGGTCAACTATGGGCATGGTTAACGATAGTCAACCCCCATCAACCATAGTCTACCATGGGCATGGTCAACCATAGTCAACCATGGTGAAGGCCAACTATGATCAACCATACTCAAATTTGGTCCATGTTAATCTCAACCATGTTTAATCATAGTCAACCATGAAAATCCATAATCAACCATAATAAACCATACTCTTGGTCATGTTCAACAATAGTTAAGGTAATGGTGAACCATAGTGGAAGTTAAGATGAAACATGATGAATGTCATCTATAGTCATGGTCAACGATGGTCATGGCGAATCATGATCATCTATGGAAAACTATCAAATATGGTTAACCTTTGTCAACCATGGTCAACCACAATCAACCATGGCTAACCATAGCCAACCATAGTAAACCAAAGCCAACTGGGGTCTAACAAACTTAACCATGGTCCTGGTTAATGTCATGGACAAAAAATATACACCATGGTTAACTATTGTCAACATGGTCAACCATAGTCATCCATGGTCAATGTTAACCAAATTAAACCATGGTCATGGTCATGTGCAACCATGGTCAACCATATTCAATGATAATAGATAAAATTCAAGCAAGGTCTATAAAATTTAACCATGGTCATGGTAAACCAAGGTTAACCACAATTAAGCATGGTCATGGTCGACTAAGGTCAACCATAATTAAGTAATGTCATGGTCAAGCATGGTCAACCATAGTGAACCAAATTTAACCATGGTCACAGTCAACCATAAGAAAGCATAGTGAGGGTTAGCCATAGTCAACCATGGTCACGGTTAACCATGGAGTCATGGTCTACCATAGTCAACCATGATCACGCCCAACCATAGTCTATCATAGTCAACCATGATCACGGTCAATGTGGTCATCCATGGTCAATCATTTCGTAAACATTTCATTATTATTTATATTGATATTTTAATTCATATATCTACTAATACTCCACATGCATGGTAATGGTCAACGATAGTCAAACATAGTCAAGGCCATGCATAACCATAGTCATGGTTAAGGTCAACCATGCTCGATGACTATGGTTAAATTCAACTATGGTCAAATGTGGACAAAAACTGTCAACCATGGTCAACCACAATTAACCATGGTCTTGGTCAACAAAGGTCAATCATAGTGAAGGTCATGCTCAACCAAGGTCAATCATAGCCAACCATAGTAAACCAAAGTCAAGGAAGCTCTAACAAAATTAACCATGGTCATGGTCATTGTCATGGTCAACAACTATCAACCATGGTTAACCATTGTCAACCATGGTCAAACCATAGTCAACCATGGTCATGCTTATGCTCAACCATTGTCAACCACGGTCAAACCATAGTCAACCATGGTCATGGTCATGCTCATCCATGGTCAACCATAATAAACAAAAGTCAACAAAGGTCTACCAAAGTTAACCATGGTCATGGTCAGCCATGCTCGTGGTCAACCATATTTAAACATGGTCATGGTCAACCAAGGTCAACCACATTTAAGCATGGTGCTCATCATGGACAACTATCATTAACCATATTTAACCATGGTCATGGTCAACCCAAGTCAACCACATTTAAGCATGGTGCTCGTCATGGACAACTATGGTATACCATAATCAACCAACCATCTTCTATCACTGTCAACCATGGTCATGGTCATGGTCATGGTAGTTATATAATAATGTAAATTATTAATGTATTTTTACTTTATTATTGTATTATTAATACTATTACTTTAATGTATTAATGAATATTATTAGTTTAATACATTTTTAATGTACTAATTCTTTATTATTGTATTAATACTTTAATAATGTATTGCTTTATTATTACCTTGTTAGTGTATTACTAAATAGTAATAGTAATAATATATTTTTAGGGTCAAGGCCAAACCAGACACCAAATTGGTGTATGAGACCAGAGACCTCCTCCACCCAACGATTTTACTAAGAAGGTATACATACCCTACCCCCGTCTGGATTTGAACATGTGACCTCTTAGGAATGTATTAATTAATAGTCAACCATAGTCCAGGTCATGCTCAAGAATAGTCATGGTTAAGGTCAACCATCATCAATGACTATGGTTAAAGTCAACTATGGTCAAATATGGAAAAAAAAATTCAACCATGGTCAACCACAATTAACCATGGTCTTGGTCAACAAAGGTCAACCATAGTGAAGGTCATGCTCAACAAGGTCAACCATAGTCAACCATAGTAAACCAAAGTCAAGGAAGGTCTACCAAAATTATTCATGGTCATGGTCATTGTCATGGACAACAACTATCAACCATGGTTAACCATTGTCAACAATGGTCAAACAATAGTCAACCATGGTCATGCTCATGCTAAGCCATTGTCAACCATGGTCAAACCATAGTCAACCATGGTCATGGTCATGCTCAACCCAAAGTCAACGAAGGCTACAAAATTTAAGGATGGTCATGTTCCACCATGCTCGTGGTCAACCATATTTAACCATGGTCATGATCAACCCAGGTCAACCACATTTAAGCATGGTGCTTGTCATGGACAACTATAGTTAACCATGGTCATGGTGAACCCAAGTCAACCACATTTAACCATGGTGCTCATCATGGACAACTATGGTCTACCATAATCAACAACCATTGTCTATCATCACTGTCAACCATGGTCATGGTAGTCATGTAATAATGTAAATTATTAATGTATTTTTACTTTATTATTCTACTATTAATACTATTACTTTAATGTATTAATGTAATATTAATAGTTTAACACATTTTTTATTGAATAATTCTTAATTATTGTATTAATACTTTAATAATGTATTAGTTTATTATTACTTTGTTAGTGTATTACTAAATAATAATAATAATAATAATAATCTTTTTTGTATGAGACCTCCTCCCCCAATTTACTAGTAAAGTCTAAGGAGGTATGCATACCCTACCCCCTATGGATTTGAACGTATGACCTCTTAAGAATACATACCCTAGCTCTTCTAGATTTGAACATGTGACCTCTTAGGAGAAAACACATATTCTTAACCATTAACATAGTATTAATACTTTATTACTTTAATGTATTCATGTACTTTTATACTTTATTTATTTATATATGAATATTAATGGATTAATTAATAATAATTTATTAATCCATTATTGTCTACATTAATATATTGATATTAATATTTTAGTAATTTCATATTACATTAATAATACATTACAATATACTCATTAGCATATAATATTTTAATTTTAAAATTATTATAATATAATAATTAATTTACACATTTGAAATTTTAAATATATTAATGGTTTATTAATTTTATTTTTTCAATCAAATTATATGAAGGTTATCATTTATACTTATATAGTTACTATTAGCATTAGCAATAGTCTAAACTTTCTACTTTTTGGTTGTTTTCCTGCAGTTTTTTCGGTTTGATTTTGCTTAAAATTTGTGACGAATGGTTGGATTTGCAAATTTGAGTGGCTAAATTTGTATAATCCTAGTGCCCGAATCTACTTATGCATTCAGAAAAGCAATTTAAACAACAGAAAATAACGATTTTGTCCAAATTTACATCGTTCTAACCAAAAAAAACAAAAGATAGAACGTTTAGCCAAGACTGTTACTATTATACTCATATAATATATACTAGCACAGCCACAATTACGTGGCAGCCACAATTACGTGGCTGATTAACGCCGAAAGGCATATTAAAACAAAATCAAATTCATTGTGGCAGCCTTTCGACTACACAAGACCACTGGCGGCACCACTTCTAACAGATTTCGACCTGTCCGCGTCCCTAAACAGCCTGTCGTCGTTGATCAGCCTTTCTTGAATGTGTTGGATGCCACCGACTGTTTAATCCGTATATTGGCACTGGATCTAACGACATTTGTTCATGCCGTGGTTTAACAGCAAAGTCTATATATGAATTTGCATGGAGTTTGGACACCGTCACCGTCAAACACTCTGCCGGACAAATACGTGTCGTTTGATAAAGCAGCGACCTTCCCTGGTCATATGATTTTGGAAGCATCAACAGTTACCAATAACGGACCCAGTAAACGGCTATCTCGAGAGTCGAGAGTAATTTTTAAACACGATTAGGTAAATGTAAAAAAGTAAACATATAAACGGATGTCTTTATAACAGCTCGGAAGTTAATGGATGAAATCATAGCCATTCATTTATTGTGACGACTAAGAATATTCTAGGCATATTTAATCTAGTCCATAGAAAAAGTATTAAGAACTAAAAACCTATTAAATGTGCCCATTGTCAATAGATGTACGCGTAATAATATATAGTTACTAAAGTGAAGATAGGGGATTAATTTTACTGAAGACTTACTGCGTTGTAGGAAGGGGAGAGCGTGGGATTGAATGGAGGGGTATTCGAGGCCTTGTGAGAGCAGTGGAGCCAGGAGAGCTCGCTGCCTCTGTCCAGCACCATCCATTGTTTTTCGGAAGGAGTTTCCACCATGACTTGCACCATGAGAGTGTTAATGTAGCGAAAGGACACTCTAGCCGTGGCTACAGCCTTGGACGCTGAGAGATTTCGTTGGCCCGGCTATTCATTGTTTTAGTGAGAGCATTTTTTAGAAATGAAGGCCATGTTAAATATATTGTATCCTCAACAGACTAACCGTACACTGCCAGCTGTACTGGACAGTTGTACTTTCTATTTCTGTCTTGCTTGAGCATATATAAGCTCAACTATTTCCTGTTGTTTGTAACTCTTCAGTACTTCAACTTA
>ML782049.1:236833-279099 GCA_009831015.1 Picea engelmannii
TACATTCACTATAATGCATTTTCAAAATTAGTTATTCAACCACTTGCCAAATGAATTTTATGTCAAATAACATGCATTTGGTCATTGGGTTATTCAAAACATGTTAAGTTTTTGGCTTGTATGAGGTATTGGTTCAAAACCCAACAACTCTCAATCTTAACTAACATTTTGTTGAGTAGTCTTATCCACATCATGAGAGGACCCACCATGTGGCACGACGATATAGTGGCATGTGATATGTGCACAACATCATTGCCAACTCTAAATTCATGTGTCATTTCCTACATTTCCCTGTGTCATTTCCAACACTACCATATTAACAGTTGTACAATGCCACATTAGCGTTTGTACATGACATGTCCAATCCATAGTATAGTTAGTTATATAGACTCGTGATTCGAATTGGAAGTTATTTTGTAACTACAATAACTAACTATAAATCCATGTGTCATTTCCTACATTTCCATGTGCCATTTCCAACACTACCATATTAGCATTTGTACAATGCCACATTAGCGTTTGTACATGACATGTTAGTAGTCCAATCCATAGTTTAGTTAGCTATACAGACTCGTGGTTTAAATTGGAACATGTGTCATTTCCTATATTTCCTACATTTCCATGTGCCATTTCCAACACTACCATATTAGCATTTGTACAATGCCACATTAGCGTTTGTACATGACATGTTAGTAGTCCAATCCATAGTATAGTTAGCTATACAGACTCGTGGTTTAAATTGGAAGTTCTTTTGTAACTACAATAACTGTTTGGTTTAAAAAAAAATAACTAAGATTTATCCTTGGTTTGCAAACTTCAAAAAGATACAACTCACTACTTTCTACTTTGTTTTGAGTGATTTGTTTTTGAAGTTTCTAAGTTTTTCACATAAATTTTAGTTGTAAAGTAAGATTTGAAAAATCTTCCATTCGTATATCATATTTAGTTTTGTGTTATCAAAATGACTTTGTATTTGCTTGATTTCAATGGATTTAATCTATGATAGGTTATCGGGGGTTCCACAATAAATATCACAAATCCAAAATACTTGGCTATATGGGAAGAGAAATGTAAACAAACTACGAGTTTTATTGGAAAGACTAGGTCTAAAGATGTTATTGATTCAATTGCTTCATATCACATATCACTTGTAGTGTTCTTTTTTACTAAGATAAATATTCTTCTCTACATCTTTTATATTCTTTTTTCTATTGAGAGCAATGATAGAGATTTGGCCATGTGATTCTTATACTAAAAAATGACTAATTTGATGACAATTGTTTTGTCTGATTTGTATGCCACAGTGAATTGGTTCCAATACCATCTTAGAGCACAATCTGGGCCTTTTAAATCACTTGTTGAACATTTTTTTTTATGTTAATTCTCAGTTGAAACATTTAAGTGGATCGTCGACACTGTCATCTTGTCAAATCACATTTAACTTCATCATAATTTTGTTATCTTCATTTGATTCTTGGTGAAAGAAAGGTTTCCCTTACTTGAAACTTATTGGAGATATTTCATGGATTGAGTGTTTGCATTAATTAATGATGGAAGAAAGTATCATTTCCTTTCACCTTCTCAAGGATATGATTGTAGCTTATGGATGACTTCCAACATTATTCAAGTCGCTTATCCTTGACAACAACAAAGTTTAGATATATTTGTAACTTCTCTAGGATGTTTGAAGCTATAATTAAGGGGGAATGTAATGTAAAGTCATTTTCTTGAAAACATTCTCTCATTCCTATAGTCATCATTGTTATTAGACAATCTGTAGCTTGGGAAAGTCCCAACCCAATCCACAGAAGTGTAACAACTATGGGAGTACATACCCATTGTCACCTTATATAGACACTCCCCTTGCTTTAGTGATGATGAAATCACCACAAGGGGGGAATTCTGGAGACCCTAGGGGATTGAAATGGAAAGTGAGATGATGATCAATGAGCACCAATATAGGTCAATGTTCAAGAAGGAATGAATCTTGTAGATAGATAATGGTTGTCAATAATTATGTACATGAAAAACAATGTTATCCCTACCCAGAACAAGACAAATGATAGATATGCAAGCCCTAAACCAAAGGGAATCAAGCAAGAACTCTTGCAATCCCAAATTGTAGCAGTGTGTATATATAATGCTTTGTAAGTATCTTAAAGTACCAGTGTTTCAAGAATTAGTTTTATACCCACCATAAGTGGTATATGGTTCATAAGAACTACTAGCATGACTAGTAGGAACAACAATTGGTTTCGATGAAGGAGTGGTTTCATCCCCAATAGTACTGGTATCACATAAAACAAAGAGAGTAGATCGTTTTGGTGAGCTTTAACTATACCAATAAGTAAGAGCCCATGTTGTTGATGCATAACACTAGTAGAGGAAGGATCATAAGTAGTAGCTAAGATGTAATAAGCCAATATTTAAGCATGGGTTGATCCAATTTCGTAATAAGATGCAATGGTTTGATCAGTTGTTTATGTTATATATATATATATATATATATATATATATATATATCTCTGTGTGTGTGTGTGTGTAAGATATCAATAGCTACAAATTCAACCATCCAAAATCTTGTACAAGATATAAAAATAAAGCTAGCAATGACTAGCCAAACTTCCAATGATTAGAGAAAGACTTTGATGGTGTTTAGTGGCTGTTATACGATGTTATAAACAATTTATTATGAAAGACAAGTGGTTGTAGCAAAAAATTGCTACAGAATAATAATCTAGCAACCAAAATTAGTAAACAATCCACCCAAATGATAGCCAATAACAAGAGTTTAATAATAGTAGCTTGTAAGCAAATTTTAGAAGTAGAATAGTGAGCAATGAATGAAGAAAACATCATTTTCCAACAGACCTAATGAATGACGTAGCTTGAATTTATAACAAAAAATATAATTACTAGGATAATCAAGATGCCCCTAGGGCATAAGAAAGCTTATAACAAGTAGAATCAATTCTTAGAAAATTGCAATATCTCAATATTTCATGTATACCAACGCAATGATTTTATATATACAATGAAGAAAAGACTAGTTCCTTACCAATTTGGTTATGGATTATCTTGTGTAAGAGCTAGGGTTTGTTACTTCTCTAGGGGTGTAATCCATTTCACTTCCTAGAGCAAATAAAACCTGGTAAGGTAAATCTAGGAGGGTGTAATCCTTTTTACTCCTCCTAGAAACCTTTGTAAAGTAGCTTATTGAAAACGATAATGATAGATCTTAGTGGAGTTTGTATGCCTTTATACTCCTCCAAGGGATTAAACAAATATAGCTCGAAATAAGAAAAGAAAGACATAATTTTTGAGGAAATCCCTTACCAATTCCAAGAAAAAGCATGAAGAAACCCTCTTTTACCAAGAATATTCCACCAAAATAGCAAGAACAAGAAATCCAAGAGATAGCGCCTTATACTTATTCACCAAAAGACAACTACTAGCATCCATAAGAGAGATTCAAGAGAGAGATAGTGTAAAATTCCCAAGTAGGGAAAAAATTTCATACATACATTATGTAATTCTCAAGTTAGTTATGATAAAATGGCAAAGGGGTGACCTCTATTTATATGAGGTCACCTAAAACCCTTTAGTCCACAATTGAAAATGTCAACAACAGATTAGGGAGGCCGACCTCCTCTATATTTTTATCTTTACAAGTTAAAATTAGAAATTCATAAAGTAAAATCCCCTTTTAGGGGTGATGTCACACGCTAAAGGGTGATGTAAGGCATCTAGGAGAGACGTTGAGATTTTGATGAAGGATGTGGGGCATCCAAAGTCCATAATAATGCCATAAAGTTCTCTAGCATGTGACACGTGTTTCTCTCTCCATCAAATCAAGCTACACCACCATGAACCATGAAAACCCAACAAAACCCCAACTCATGTGACGTATATGGAATCAAATGTGGTGTTTTAGGCCTCCATAGGCCAATGTTTTGGTGCAATAGGCTGGAGTGTGATCTCCTCATGGTCCATCAATGCCTCCAAATGAAACGTTTCCTCTCCCATGTGTCCAAAGTGAGGGGTCAATCCATCCAACATATGTGCTTCATGCCCCGAATGAAGGTCCAAGTGACCGTGTGCCTTCTTGATAAGACTTCCACCTGTCAAGGCCCTGAAAAGACAAATAGATTCTCCCTCCAAGGGTCCACAAGTCACAATATCAGTCCAAGTAATCCATATATAATAAATGAACCACCCGAACATGTGCATGAAATATCCCTTTTCAAAATAAACAAATGCTCAATGACATTATGCAACTTGCCAGATTTAAGTTTGGGAGGGTTGTCATGGTGACCTATTGGGTGACCCAATTCCTCAAGTAGGGGATTTTCCCAAGTATAATCCTCTCCAGGTCATGAAGTCAATGTGAGGTGGTTGGGGTTAGACTTCTAGGTATGGGGTTTCATGACATACAAGGGATCGTATTGTCTTATTTATGGGTTCCTTTGTTGAGGTACAACTACATCCTTTTCCTTTCTTTGTTTTTAAATAATATTTTTACAAACCCTTTAATATTTATTTTTAACATGATCCCAAGTTGAATAGAATAAGGGGAACTAAAAGGAATTGCATATCCCACAAACACTCTACCTTGGAAAGCATGATTGATCAATTAGTTATTTATTTTATGGGTCATTCATTTTATTTTGAAGAGGTGTTTCATTGTTCTTGGGATCCCAGGGGAAGATTTTATTCCATGATGCTTCTAATAAGGAACCTCTAAGCCTAGTGACCCCTTCTTCCCATGAAATGAGGTACATGGTCTTGTTGGGTCAATAAGCCCGATAACCTAAAATATGAAGAAACAAAAGGGAAGAAGTAATGGAAAGTGGCGAGTATGAGTGGGAATGATATGATAAATCATCAAGGAGACCCCCAGTAGAAACACTTTCCCTGGGAGTGGCCACTTACTTGGAAACCATGTCAACCACCAAGGTGAAATAAGGAAAAAGGCATAATTTCCAAGCAAACATTTTTAAAATCAAGAAACAACTATTTGCCACATGTTCAAATACCAAACTTGTTACCTCATGAAGCAAGACCTATTTTCCTCTATGGGCTAAGATGGGTGTGGTGGATGCTACTTCCATCAATCGTATGGTGATATTTGGTATGATATGGGTACCTGCCTACTCATCTTCCTCTCGGTACTCCATTTTTACAACCTGAGGTCCTCGACACATCATCTCCTTAGTTATCCATAGAAATGGGGGATAATATATGGCTCCTACTTGGGAAAATGTCCTCGTCGTAAAGTGCATGAGAACCTCAACATACCCTGGTAATACCTATGCCTACACAAAATTAAACAAACAAAATGTTGGATATCGAGGGTGACTCACTCACCCTTTGTTCATATGATAAAAAATTAAAATTTCAACTAATCTTTAAAATATTTTTTTTCATTTTTTCAAAAATTTATAAAGTAACATGTAATTGGATGAAAACAAATTATCATAACAAGTATGTGATAATGTAAGTAGACAAAAATGAAAAATGAGATATGACATGCAACTAAACTATCATGAGAAAGAAAATGCAAATTCAAAGGAAAGTAAATGACCTACCTACCTACTTACCTGGGGCCCATGGCCCTGAAGAAGTCAAGTTATATTGATGTCAGGTGAATTCATACAACCAATGCAACCAAACAATCAACTCATCAAATTTTCTCCCCTTGTGATTAATCATGTACTGTAAAAAATATAAGTTCAACACACAATAATCATGAATATGATTGAGCATGTAATGAATCATAAGAAATGACTCCTAGAGGTGGGTGGGAGGGAGAAGATCCTGCTGGGAAGGACATCCAAAATATTGGTCCACCTATCTTTGAATAAGGATATCATGCATAGAGGATGACTCATATTCATATTCACTTTCAAAATCACCATTTTCTGAAGGTTGAGAGGAGATGAGAGATCTAAAGAGAGGCTATGATTTCCTATGGAAGAGGAAATTAGGTAAGGGATGACCTTAGTTCCAAAGAAAGACTCTTTTCCCATACTCAAAATGAATTTCTTCTTTACCTGCAAATCCCTCCCCAAAGCCCCAAGATGAGAAAACTACTACTTTGTAGCATGAGTATTTGATTGCTCTAGGATGGCCATGACCTTATATCCATCAAGGTTTGATCATGGAGAATGTTCTCCATTAAAAAACTCTGAGCGCTCAAATGAATATGCATCACAACTCACAAGGTATGGTTTGAAATAATGATGATTATGTGGAAACAAGTCATCCCATGTTGGATGAAAAAGGTTTGTGATCATATCATGATTAGCTTGCCAATATATGGATCGCCTACTTGTGAGAATTAATCCTCTGAAGGAAATATTTCTTCATTATTTATCTGAAAGGTTCCCTTGATGTTGTAGATGGGATCTCCATAAAAATGAAACAAGCCATGTACCATCTACACCTCCAAACATTTATAAAAGTGTATATATGCTCACAAACCACATGATCTAAGGGTTTCTTGATAAGACCATTTGCAAGACTAAAATTGACCATATCTTTTTCTTCGTGTGTAGGAATAACGAAGGCTAGGGAAACTTCAACTCAATGTTCAACATGTTGTACTTCATGGAAGTCTTATTCATCAACAAATTCTTCATCATTGAGACTAATTTCTTCTGCAACTTCATGTGTAGGAAGAAGGAAAGACTGGACAAATTCACCTTCATCAAGAAGGATAATGGATACCGATGTATCATCAAGGTTCTAAAGATGTTGCACGTCATCATAAAATTCTTAATCTTGGTATTTTTTTCGTGGACTTTCTCTTTGAGAAAAATTGTATCCTGATCTTCAATCAGTTTTGAGACTTCTGTAGGCATCAAGAATGATTAATGTTGAATTGGAAGGCCTTCCTGGTAACCATATCTCTTTTTCATAGTGTCACACTGTGACCTTATTCCAAAATAGGCCATGGAAACCTCCCATGCAATGTATAAGGTAGGATTTCTCTAACAATTTTGAAGGATAACATCGTATTCTTATTTTCTTTGCATACAAAATTTGACCAAGAAGTATTTATCATGGAACTACTCAAGTAATTGTTAACAAAGCTTGTCAATTTCTTGTATGTTGTCCTTGAGGCACTCGAAACCTTATTCATCACTATCATCCTCAGCCTCTTATTCCTCAAGTGTATTATCAATAGGCTTTGGAAGAAGTGTTTCCCTCACAACTTCAATAGGATTTAAACAAAACGTATGTTCTAGCAAAGCATCCTCAATCTCTTGAATAGTATCTTCGAAGTTTTGAGTTCTATAGCCCCAATGTTTGAGGAAATATTGGATAAGGATCATTGAAGAATATTTTCTTTTAGGGTCGCAGGAATGTTTGATCCAGTCTCTTTTCCTTTCTTCAAGTGACAATAGAAAAAATCATACCACCACATCTTCTTGTTATACACCAAAGTGAAAAACAAACTCAGTAAATTAAAAAATAAGCGCAATAGCTGTAGATGGATTACCGTCAAACTTATGAATGTGACTCAACCATTTCATCAGGAATATTTTTGGATACCAATAAACAGACTCAACGTCTAAGGATTTGTACGCCTCATGGAAGTTCCACATAGACATGCTTCTATCACTTAGGGTAATACCTCAATGGATTTTCCAGATGAACTCAAGGCTCATCAAAATATATAAAGGGAACTTCCCTCAAATGGAGTTGTCGGGAAAGCTATGGGTAGAGGCTTTAGGATCAAATCTTTCCAAAGTGTCTTTAGGGCTCAAAAGAGGATTCAAAATCCTCCCCGGAAATGGTGCCAAAATGTTATCACACAATCTGTAGCTTGGTAAAATCCCAACCCAATCCACAGAAGTGTGACAACTATGGGAGTACCTACCCACTATTACCTTATATAGACACTCCCCTTGCTTTAGTGATGATGAAATCAACACAAGGGGGAAATCTAGGTTACCCTAGGGGGATTGAAATGGAAAGTGAAATGATGATCAATGGACACCCCTACAGGTAAATATTATAGAAGAAATGAGGCTTGAGAATGAGTCTTGTATATGGAGAATGGTTGCCAAGTGTTATGTACCTACAAAACAATATCAACCCTACATGGAACAAGAAAAATGATAGTTATACAAGACTTAAACCAAAGGGGATCAAGAAAGAACCCTTTCTATCCAAAATTGCATCATTCTGAATATATATATATATTATCAATGTAAGATATTAATAGTTTCAAATTTAACCATCCAAAATCTGGTACAAGACATAAAAATACAGCTAGCAACGAATAGTAAAACTTCCAATGATTAGAGAAATACTTTGGTTGTGTTTAGTAGTTGTTATATGATGTTACGAACAAGTGATTATAACATCCAAGTGGATGTATTAGAAAATTTATACAGAAGCAAATTCTAGCCACCAAAATCAACAAACACTCCACCCAAATTATAGCCAATAACAAGTAGTTTAATAATAATAGCTTGTAAGCAAATTTCTGCAGTAGAATAGTGATAAATGAATGAAGAAAATATGATTTTGCAACATCCCTAATGGTTGTATATTTAATTTATAACAAAAAATAGAATTAATAGGCTAATCAAGATGCCCCTTGGGAACAAGAAAACTTATAGCATGTAGAATTAATTCCAACTTAGACAATTGCAATATCTCAACATTTTATGTATATCAATGCAATGCTTTTATATCTCCATTGTAAAAAAGACTAGTGACTTGTGACTTGGGTTATGTAGTCTCTTGTGTAAGAGATAGGGTCTGTTACTTCTTTAGGGGTGTAATCCTTTTTACTCCCTAGAGCAAACAAAACCTAGTAAGGTAAATCTAGGAGGGTGTAAGCCTTTTTACTCCTCCTAGCAACCTTTGCAAAGTAGATTATCAAAATAATAATGATAGATATTAGTGGAGGGTGTATTCATTTATACTCCTACAAGGGTTTAGAAAAATATATATTGAAACAAGAAAAGAAAGACAATTAATGTATAAATTCCTTACCAATTCCAAGAAAAAGCATGAAGAAACCCTCTTTTACCAAGAATATTCCATCACAATAGAAATAACAAGATATCCAAGAGATAGAGTCTTAGCTTCCTTCACCAAAATACAAGTAATAGCATCCACAATAGAGATTTAAGAGATAGATAATGAAAAATGCCTAAGTAGGGAGAAACCTTTATCCATACAATATGTAATTCTCAAGTGCGTCATGATAAAATCAAAAATGTGTGACCTCTATTTATATGAGATCACCTAAAACCATTTTGTCCACAATCCATAATGTCATAAAAAAATTAAGGTAAACCTCCTCTATCTGACCTTTACAGCTTAAAATTATAAATTCTTAAAGTGAAATCCCCTTTTAAGAGTGATGTCATGCCCTAAAGGGTGAAGTAGGGCCTCTAGGAGAGATGTTGATCCTTTGATAAATGATTTGGATCCTCCAAAGGCCATAATATTTCCACTAGGTGCTTTAGCATGTTCCAACTGTCTCGCTCTCCATCAAACCAATCTACACCACCATGAACCATGAAAACCCCACAAAAACCCCATCCCATGTGATGTCTAGGGAATCAAGTGTGATGTTTTAGGCCTCTAAAGGCCAACATTTGGGTGAAAGAAGTTGGAGTATGATCTCCTCATATTATTTGAGTGCCTCCAAATGCAAATTTTCCTCTCCCATGTGTCTAAAGAGAGTGGGCACATCATCCAACCTATGAGCTTCATGCCCCAAATGAAGGTCCAAGTGACATTGTGCCTTCATGATAAGACTTCCACCTCTCAAGGACTTTCAAAGACAAACAAACACACCCTCCAAGGGTCCACAAGTCACAATATCATTCCAATTAAGACATATTTAATAAATAATGATCCAAACATGTGCATCAAATCCCTATTTTCAAAATAAACAAATGCTCAAAGGCCTTATGGAACTTGTGATATTTAAGTATGGGAGGGCTATCATGGTGACCTATTGGGTGAACCAATTCCTCAAGTAGGGGTTGTTCCCAAGGAGAATCCTCTCTAGGTCATGTAGTGAATGTGATATGGATGGGGTTAGACTTCTAGTTATGGGGTTTCATGACATACAAGGGCTCGCATTGTCTCATTTATGGGTGCATATATTGAGGGATAACTACATCATTTTAGTCTCTTTTTTTAAAGAATATTTTCCAAGCCCTTTGTTATTTATTTTTCACGTGATCCCAAGTTGAAGACAATAAGGGGATATATAAAGGAAATTCATAGCCCACATACACTCTACTTTGGTTTACATGCTTTTCCAAGTGTAAGTTAATAAGGGGAACTAAAAGGAAATGCATAGCCTACAAATGCTCTAGCTTGGAAAGAATGATTTATCAATTAGTCATTTATTTTATGGGTCTCTCATTTTATTTTGAAGAAGCATTTCATTTCTCTTGGGATCCCATTGCGATATTTTATCGCACGATGTTTTTTTTAGGGCACCTCCAAGACTAGTGGCTTGTTCTTCCCATGAAATGAGGTACATGGCCTTGTTGGGTAAATTATCTCTAAAACTTGAAAGATGCATAAACGAAGGGGAAGAAGTAATGGAAAGTGGAAATTATGAGCAAGAATGGTACAATAACCCTTCAAGGATACCCTCCAGTAAGAACCCTTTCCTTGAGGGTGGCGACTTACAAGGAAACCATGTCAACCACTAGGGTTATGTGTGGTATGATAGGGGCCCCTGCCTGCTCATATGCTTCTCGGTACTCCATGTTTGAAATCTAAGGGCCTCGAGACATCATCTCTTTAGTTATCCCTAGAAATTGGGGACAACATATGGCTCCTACTCGGGGACATGTTCTCTTTGTAGAGTGCATGAGAACCTCAAAATATCTTAGTCAGACATGTTCCTACACAAACTGAAACAAAAAAAATGTTGGATATTGAGGGTGGCTCACTCACCCTTTTTCCATATGATCAAAAATCACGTTTTCAACTAATATTTAAAAGAATTTTTTTCATTTTTTCATAAATTTCTAAACTAACATGTAATATGATGAAAGAAAATAATCATAACAAGTATGTGATAATGTAGGTAGATAAAAATGAAAAATGAGATATGACATGCAACTAAACGATACTGAGTGAGAAAATGCAAATGAAAAGGAAAGTTAATGACCTACCTACTTACCTAGGGCCCATGGACCCAAAGAAGTAAAGTTCCATTGATGTTAGGTGACATCATACAACCAAGGCAATCAACCAATAAACTCATCAAGGTGTCTCCCCTTGTCCTTAATCATGTATGGAAACAAATATAAGTTCAATGCATAATAATCATGAATATGAGTGACCATGTAATGAATCATAAGAAACAACTCAAGGAAGTGGGTGGAAGGGAAAATATCATGGTGGGAAGGACAAACACAAGCTTGGTCTACCCACCTTTGAATAGGGATATCACACATAGATGACGGCTCATATTCATATTCACTTAAAAAATCACCACTTTATGAAGGTTGAGAGGATATGAAATATCCCAAGGAGAGGATATGCTTTCCTAGAGAAGAGCAAATGAGGTAAGGGATGGCTTTAGGTCTAAAGAAAACTATTTTCCCATACTCAAAATACATTTCTTTTGTATCTACAAATACTTGTCCAAATCCCCAAGATGAAAACATTTCTACTCTGTAGCGTGAGTCTTTGAATTTTCTAGGATGGCCACGATGTTATATCCATCAAGGTTCGAGCACGAAGAATGTTCTCCACTCAACAAATCTAAGTGCTCGAAAGAATATGCATCACACCTACCAAGGTATGGTTGGGAATAGTCATGGGTATGTGGCAAAAAGTTTCATCCCCTAGTGGATGAAAAAGTTCTGTGATCATATCATCAATAGGCTGCCAAATATATGGATCACCTGCTTGTGAGAAGTAATCCTCCGAATGAAATATTTATGAATTCTTTATTTGAAAGGTTCCCTTGATGATATAGGTGGGATCTAAATAAAAAACGAAACAACCCATGTCCCATCTATGCCTTCCAACATTTATAAAAGTGTCTATATGATCACCAACCACATATTAGGGTTCCTTGATAAGACCATCTATATGACTAAAATTGACCATCTCTTTTTCTTCGTGTGTAGGAAGAACAAAGGCTAGGGAGGCTTCAACTAAATGTTAAACATGATGTACTTCATGGAAGTTTTATTCCTCAACATATTCTTCATCATTGAGACTAATTTCTTCTTCAAATTCATGTGCTCGAGGAAGGAAATATAGGACAACTTCACCTTTATCAAGAACAAGAATGGATACCAATGTCTCATCCTGGTTCTCAATATGTTGTGCTTCACTAGAAAATTATTCTTCTAGGTACATTTCTTTGTGGACCTGCTCTTTGAGAAAATGTTTATCGTAATATTCAATGAGTTTCAAGACTTATTTAGGCATCAAGAATGATTGATCCTGAGATGAAAGGCCTTCATGGTAACTGTATCTCTTTGTCACAGCATCACATAGTGACCTTACTCCGAAATAGGACATGGAAACCTCCCATTCAATGTATAGGGTAGGATTCCTCTCATAATTTTGAAGGATAACATCATATTCTTCTTTTCTTTTCACCCATAACTTGACCCATAAGTATTTATCGCGACAGTGCTCAAGTAATTGTTCAAAAATCTCATTATATTCTTGTATGTTGTCCTTGAGGCACTCAAAACCTTCTTCGTCACTATCATCCTCAACCTCTTCATTCTCAAATTTGTTCTTAATAGGATTTGGAAGAATCATTTCCCTCAGACCTTCAATAGGATTTAATGGAAACATATGTTCCAGGAAAGCATCCTTAAGCTATTGAATAGTGTCTTTTAACCTCTAAGTTATAGATTCCCAATGCTTGAGGAAATATTAGATAAGGACCGTTGAAGAAGATATAATTTAAGGGTCACAAGAATGTATGATCCAATCTATTTTCCTTTATTCAAGTGACAAGAAAAATAATCGTACCACCACATCTTCTTTTTATACACCAAAACAAAAAATTAACTCAGTAAATTCGACAGTATGCGCAACAACTGAAGATGGATCACCGCCAAACTTAGGAATATGACTCAACAATTTCATTGGGAATTTTTTTGGATACCAATAAATGGATTAAACATCCAAGGCTTTGTATGCCTCATGGAAGTGCCATAGAGAAATGATTCCATAAATTATGGTAATACCTCAATGGAGTCGCCAGATGAACTCAAGGATCATCAAAATATGGAAAGGGAACTTCCCTCAAATGTAGTCATTAGGAAATCTATGGGTAGAGGCCTTGGGATCAAATCTTTCCAAAGTTTTGTTAGATATAAAAAGAGGATTCAAAATCCTCCCCAACAACAATGCAAAATATTTATTGCACAATCTATATCTTGGTAAAATCCCAACTCAATCCACGGAAGTGTGACAACTATGGGAGTACCTACCCACTGTCACCTTAGATAGACACTCCCCTCGCTTTAGTGATGATGAAATAACCACAAGGGGGGAATCCGAGTGACCCTTGGGGGATTGAAATGGGAAGTGATATGATGATCAATGAACACCCCTATAGGTCAATATTAGAGAAGGAATAAGGATTGAGAATGAGTCTTGTAGATGGAGAATGGTTTCCAAGCATTATGTACCTCCAAAACAATGTTAGCCTTCCTGGAACCACAAAAATGACAGCTATACAAGCCTTAAACCAAAGGGGATCAAGGAAGAATCATTTTTGTGCCAAATTTCAGTAGTACATAAATATATGTATCAACAATGTAAGATATCAATAGCTGCAAATTTAACCATCCAAAATCTAGTACAAGATATAAAAAATAAAGCTAGCAATGACTAGTCAAAGTTCCAATGATTAGAGGAAGACTTTGGTGGTGTTTAGTGGTTGTTATATGATGTTATCATCAATTTATTATGACATCCAAGTGGCTTTATCAAATAATTTCTACAACAACAAATTTTAGCCACCAAAATCAACAAACAATCCACCGAAATGATAGCCAATAACAAGTAGTTTAATAATAGCAGCTTGTAAATAAATTTCAGCAGTAGAATAGTGAGCAATGAATGAAGAAAATATGATTTTGAAACATCCATAATGTCTGTATATTTAATTTAAAATGACAAAGAGAATTACTAGGCTAATCAATATACCCAGAGTGCACAAGAAAGCTTATAGCATGTAGTATGAATTCCAACTTACAAAATTGAAATATCTCAACATTTCACGTATACCAATGCAATAATTTTATATCTCCAATGAAAAACAAATAGTTCCTTACCAATTGGATTATGGAGTATCTTGTGTAAGAGATATGGTTTGTTACTTCTTTGGGAGTGTAATGCTTTTTACTCGCTATAAGCAACAAAACGTAGTAAGGTAAATCTAGGAGGGTGTAGTCCTTTTTACTCCTCCTAGCAACCTTTGCAATATATATTATTCAAAAAAACAATGATATATCTTAGTAGGGGGTGTATTCCTCTATACTCCTCCAATATCTTAGAAAAACCTTTCTTGAAACAATAAGAGAAATACACAATTAATGAAAAAATTCCTTACCAATTCCAAGAAAAAGTTGAAGAAACCCTCTTTTTCTTAGAATATTCCACCACAATAGAAAGAACAAGACATCCAAGAGATATCACCTTAGCTTCCTTCACCAAATGAAAAGTAATAGTATCCACAAGACATATTCAAGAGAGAGATAGTGGGAAATTCCCAAGTAGGGCGAAAATTGCATCCATACAATATGTAATTCTCAAGTGAGTTATGATAAAATGACAAATGGGTGACCTGCATTTATATGAGGTCACATAAAACGATTTTCTCCACAATTGAAAATGTCAAAAATAAATTAGGGAGGAATACCTCCTCTATTTGACCTTTACAACTTAAAATTATAAATTCATAAAGTAAAGTTCCCTTTTAGGGGCAACATCATGTCCTAAAGGGTGACGTAAGGCCTCTCAGAGAGTCATTGAGCCTTTGATGAAGGACATCAGGCCTCCAAAGGCCATAATAATTCCACCAAGTTCTATATAATGTGGAAAATGTATATATCCATCAGACCAAGATACACCACCATGAACCATGAAAACCCCATGAAAACCACATCTGATGTGATGTCTAGGGCATCAAGTGTGACGTTTTAGGCCTCTAAAGGCCAACGTTTGGGTGCAAGAGGCTAGAGTGTGATATCCTCATGGTTTCTAAGTGCCTCTAAAGGAAATGTTTCCTCTCCCATGTGACCAAAGAGATTGGAGAGGGGGTACATCATCCAACCTATGGGTTTCATGCCCTAAATGAAGGTCCAAGTGACCTTGTTCCTTCATGATAAGACTTCCACCTGTCAATGCCCAACAAAGACAAATTGATTCACCATCCAAAAGTACACAAGTCACAATATCATGCCAAGTAATCCATATATAATAAAATAACCACCTGAAAATGTGCATCAAATCCCCCTTTTCAAAATAAACAAATGCTCAAAGACCTTATGCAACTTTCCAAATTTAAGTATGGGAGGGTTGTCATGGTGATCTATTGGGTGAACCAATTCCTTAAGTAGGGGATGTTCTCAAGGGGAATCTTGTCTAGGTTGTGTAGTGAATGTGAGGAATATGGGGTTAGACTTATAGGTATGGGGTTTCATCACATACAAGGGCTCGTATTGTCTCATTTATGGGTGATTTGTTGAGGGCTAGATACATCCATTTCCTCTTTTTGTTTTTAAAGAATATTTTTCCAAGCACTTTATTATTTATTTTTCACATGATCCCAATTTGAGTGCAATAAGGGACACTAAAAAGGAAATGCATAGCCGACATACTCTCTACCTTGTCTTACATGCTTTTCCAAGTTGAACTCAATAAGGGGCACTAAAAGGAAATTCATATCCCACAAACGCTCTACCCCGGAAAGCATAATCGATCAATTAGTTATTTTTTTTATGGGTGCCTCATTTTCTTTTGAAGAGGTGTTTCATTTCTCTTGGGATCCTAGGGAGAGATTTTATTGCATGATCTTTTTGCTAGGACACCTCTGAGCCTAGTGACCCCTTCTTCCCATGAAATAAGGTACATTCCCTTCTTAAGTCAATAATCCTTAAAACATAAAAGATGGGGAAAAGAGGGGAAGAATTAATGGAAAGTGGTACGTATGAGTGAGAATGGCACAATAACCATTCAAGGAGACTCTGTAGTAGTATCTCTTTATTAGAGGGTGGCCACTTAGTAGGAAAGCATGTCAACCACCAAGGAGAAATAAAGAAAAATGCATAATTTCTAAGAAAACATTTTCAAAATCAAGAAAGGACTCTTTTCCACATGTTCAAATGCTTCAAATATTAAAATGACACTCACCACGATACTAAATTTGTTACCTCATGAAGCAAGACATGTCGTCCACAGTGGGTCAAGTTGGGTGTGGTGGATGTTTCTATAATCAATCAGATGGTGATGTGTTGTATGATATGTGTCCATGCCTGATCATCTGCCTCTTGTTACTCCATGTATACAACCTGAGGGCCTCAACAAATATTCTCCTTAGTTATCCCTAGAAATGAGGGATAACAATCATTAAGGGGGAATTTTAGAATGAGGCATAACAATATAATGAGGCATTGTTAGACTTTTGAGATCTCAAATCTCTCACATTATCGCTAAGTATGCTAGAGCCTTACTTTGTTAGGTGCTCATTCTTCTATTCAACATTAAGGGAGAATAATATAATGCATTTTAATGTTGTCTACTGACTTAATGTGGTCTTGTAGTTAGTTCATAATGATGATACCTATAAAATCATTTGTGGGGAACTTATATGTTTGTTATTAGGCATCACTAGACTTTTTTAACATTCCATATGGAGATAATTTTGGATTTACTTGGTGGTGACCTTTCTCTGCGGTAATTGTGGACTATACTACTAGGTGGTGACCTTTCTCTGCGGTAATTTTGGACTATACTACTAGGTTATATTATCCACCACTTCGCCCTTATCTCTTGATGAGCTTATTTCTTACCTTGTCATCAATCTTGATGGATTGTTCAATCTCTAGCCTTTATTGTTCCCTATAATAAATTGTCTAGGTTTCTCTTGGTTACTATAAATTTATGCATGCTTTGTCTTGAATATTAAGGTGGATGATGATTTATGGTCATGATTGTTAGCTTTGACCCTATGGGTTCATAGTATAAACCATCCATATGATATAGAAATTGTATGGATGCCATTTGAAATCCAAACTTGAGTGTTCTTAGGATATTGTATTGGGATATTACTAAATAGTAGAAGGCCACAAACATGGTCAATGGGGGAAAAAAGGACTTGGAGACCTAATTGAACCTTCTTGATCTCAATATCCATGAACAAACTCTCGGCACAATGAAAAAATCCCTCACTAGGGGTATTTTCCATAAGAGTTGGATATGGATGCCATTAATATATTTCATGCATTGTGGATGGGTTTCAAGGCCTTGACCATAGTCATGGAAGTGAAACAACATAATTAGTCCCTTGGCATTGTTTATTGGAGGGAAATAAGATCCTCTCGATGTAAAACTTGCTTCTCAGGATCAAACACCATGAATATGTACTCATACCACTTGACATGAGTATGGATTGTTTGTAAAGCCTTAAACATCATAGAATAATAAAAAAAAGTGTCTAAGGACCTTATTGAATATTATTTGGATTAAAATCCTTCGATAAGTACTCAAACCAACACACTAGAAGTTTGTATGACGTATTTGGTATCTACATATGATACAAGCATTATGATTAGGTTTTGTGCACTAGAAATGTGTGTCAAGGAATAAATATTGTAGGGGAGGCACAAAAACTGTAATCCCTATTGAACCTTCTTCAGAATGAGCACCATGAACAAAACTTAGACACCATGATATGATCCCTATTTAGGGATTCCTTGACATACAAGTTGAATATATGTGTTATTATTAGGACTTGGCATCATGGATGGGTATGAAGTTCATGACCATATTAAGGGGGGGAGGGAGAGACTCTCATCCTAAATATTGCTTATCAATCTCAAGTTCCATGGATAAATCATCAAACCTGCACATCTAACCTCTATTTCTTAACAATCACCTTCAAGGTTTCTATGGGTGCCAACACTAGTTTTTTTGTAGTAGGAATATGTTTAGAGGTATATGCAAGATAACAAGGGGACATTAATGGAAATTGTTCACTAAATAATTCTTGTTGGGAATAATGTCTATGAACAATGACTACTATCTACAAATATTCTACAACTATAGTGTTGAATTCATCCTCGAATGACCACAAGAGACCCTCATACAATATCTCTATCCTATTAGTGGGATACAAGTGACATGATTAAACCACTACACATTCCCTAAATGAGAATTTGTCTCGGGCTTGCACCATGAATTCCTCTTGTAGCCATGATTGGGGTTCTCTAGAATTCAATTGGCATATGGGTGCCATGAGTAGGTTTTATGCATAGGAAATGGTGTTCTATGTATAAACATGGTTATGGGTGGAAGAAAGGGACTTAAGAAGTAAATGATGGTTTTCTAGAGACATAGTGTGAGTGGAGGAAAAAACTTGGTCATTAGGCCCTAAATTCCCCTTATTGAGATTAATTTCCCTCCAAACCCTCTCTAGGGGGTATTTGGAGTCAAGATTAGATATGGATTCCATTAGGTGATTTTTCACATATAGGATGGGTCACAGGGCCTTGAACATTGTTTAGTAAGGAAGGTAAGTTCCTCAGGATATTGTCGAATCTTCATAGGTGCAAGATCTTTAAAATATTCCTTGTACCAACACATGAATCCTTTTTAGGGGTTCTTTGTAGGCCTTCAAGTGGGATATGAGTGTTGTGGGTAGGCTTTGTGAACTATAAATGGGTCTATACCATGCCACGTGGTCAACGGGTTAAAAAAGGGTCTTAATCCCTAATAAAACCTTCTTGATCTCAAGCACCATGAACAGACCCTAGACATAGTGCCACAAACACTTATTAGGGGGTATTTTCCTTAGGAGTTGGATATGGGTTCCATCAATATGTTTCACACATCATGTATGGGTTTCGATTCCTTTACCATACTCATGGTATGGAAACAACATCCTTAGACCCTTGAATTTTTGGGGGGACGTAAACAACATCCTAAGGCTCTAAACATATATTCTTACACTCAAGTGCCATGAACATGTACTAATACCACCATACAAAACCATGGATGGTTTTTGGGGACTTATCTATCATCAAAGACATAAATTAGTGTCATATTATCTTATTGAATCTCCTCATGGTATATATCCTTTAACAAGTACTCAAACCTACACCTCAAGCACCATGAATAACACCTAGAAACCGTGATGTGATCCCTCTATAGGGAGTCCTTAATATTTGAGTTGAATATGAGTGTCACTATTAGGTATTAGGAATCATGCATGGATATCATCTTTGTGACCATTTTTATGGAATATTAAAAGGATATTATATCCCTAAACATTTCTTCTTATGCCCAAACACCATGGATATGCCCTTGAAGATATACATATGACCTCACTTGGTTAGAAATCACCACTAAGGGTGATATAGGCACCATCACTAGGTTAGTTGTGCACCATGAATGTGTCTATAGGTCTCTCCAAGGTGACATGAGGATAATAATTGGCCCTATGCAATAAATTATGCTTTATGGGCTCAATAACCATGAACAATTCCTCTAGCCACAAAACTTCTACGACTATAGTGAGGAACACATCCTTGAATTTCCACACGAGATATTTGTATGATATATATATCCTATTATAGGGATACATGCACCATGATTAAGCCAAAACACACGTCTTTAATAGGAATCTCTTTCGAGCCCAAACCATGAATAATTATCTAGGCCATGGTCGGTGTTCTTTAGCATTCAAGTGGGATATGGGTGCCATGAGTAGGTTTTGTTCACTTGAAATTATCTTTGAGGTATGAACTGACCAAGGGTGAAAAGGGGGGCTTATTCCCTAAATGAATATCTTCTATAACTCTAGAACTATGGTTAGTGAAGGGAAACACTTCATCCTTAGGCCCTAGATACTACTTCTCGGGCTCAATCACCATGAATAACACCTACAAACCACAACAAAAAACCTATCTAGTGGTTCTTTGACATCAAGGTTGGATATGGATTACATTAGAAGATTTTTCACATTACATAATAGTCACATGAAATTTATCATGGTTAAGGAAGGAAAACAGGAGTATTGGTATATTGTTTAACATTCTTATCCTCAAGAGCCTCAAATGAGTCCTCGTACCAATGCATTATTCATTTGTAAGGGTTATTTGTAGGAATTTGAGTGGGATACATATATCATGGGTATGATTTATGCTTTGGAAATGGGTTTGGACTATGCCACATGGTAAAAGAGGGTAAACAAGGGACTTAATCCCTAATTCAACCTTCTAGAGATCAAGTTCCATGAACAAACCATATACACAATGACATGATCCCTCATTAGGGGGCCTTTGTACTAGGAGTTGGATATGGGTTCCATTAAGATGTTCATGGACCATGGAGACGTCTCAATCCCTTTCCCATAGTTATGGTATGAAAAAAACATTCTCAAGCCCTTGGCATTGGTTGTGGAGGGAAACTAAATATTTTATACCTAAATATAGCTTCGTAGGCTCAAGTTCCATGAAGATGTACTCATGCCACTAGATGGGAGAATGGATATTTTGGAAGGCATTAACCATCATAAAAGATTCAAAAATAGAGTTTTAGGATCTTATTGAATCTTCTTGATATCAATATACTTGAACAAGTACTCGAACCAACACATAAGAGCTTTGTAGAGAGTCTTTGGATTTCAAGTGGGATACATTGACCATAAATAGGTTTTATGCACTGGAAATCTATGTCGAAGCATACAAATCCATGTTGAGGAATAAACATGGTTATGGGGGACATAATGAAATTAATAATTATTAAACCATATTGATCTTGAGAACCATGAATAACACCTAAAAACCATGACTCGATCCTACTCTAGGTATTCCTTTACATTTGAGTTGAATATGGGCGTCATTACTAGGTGTTAGGCATCATAGATGGGTGTAAGTTCCATGACCATATATAGGTGAGGGGAACAAGGGACTTTGGACCTAAACCTTGCTTCCTCGGTTCAAGTTCCATGGATGAGTCCTCAAACCTCCACATTTGACCTTTGTTGGTTAACAATCACCTCCAACGGTGCTATATGTGCAATCATTAGGTTAGTTGTGCATTGAAAATGTGTCTATATGTCTATCCAAGTTCATAGGAATATAATAATGGGAATTTCACCCTAACTTATGCTTGTGAGAATCAATCACCATGATAAATGTCTTATACCCATAAATATTATATGGATACAATGTTGAATGCATCCTCAAACGAGAACACAAAACCCTAGGCACCATGATTAAACCATGAAAACATGAACTAAATAAGAATCTATCTTGATCCCATCCCTTTAATCATTTTCTAGGTCGTGGTAATGGTTATTTACCATCCAAGCGAGATATGGGTGTCTTGAGTTGGTTTGATGCATTGGAAGTGGTAAATAAGATCTAAACATGATCATGGGGGGAACAAGAGGTTTAAGCCCTAAATAAAGGTATTATATATTTCTAGAACTATGGTAAGAGTAGGAAAACACTATAGCCTTAGGCCTAGATGTTGCTTCTTGAGCTCAATTGGCATGAACAACACTTGGAAACCACAAGAAAAAATATATCTAGGGAGCCTTTGGAATCAAGGTTGGATATGTATGCCAATAGGATTTTTAGCACACTAAGGATGTGTCCTAGATCCTTGAACATTGATTCTTAAGAAAACAAGTGCCTTATGATATTATTAAATATTATTTAGCTTAAGTGACTCAAATGAATCCATAGATTAAAATGAGTCCTCTAAGAGGGATATGGTATATGGATTCCATTAATTGATTTTGGGCATTACTGATGGGTCTAGGGGATAGACCATGGTCGAAGAGGAAAACAAGGTCCTTATGTAGGAAAGTGAACCTTCTAGAAATCAATTATTTTGAAAAAACCCTCCAACCACAACACATGCCCTCTTGATGGGGTCTTTGGTCCCCAAGTGGTGTGTTCCATTAGGTAGTTTTGCACAAAGAGGATTGGCCTAATAGTATTATGCTAGGAAGAGGAATACATGTTGTAATATTAAATATTTTCTTATGAAACATAGGTCCTAATGCTAATATTTATGGAAGTTTTACAAAGTGATGATTATATGTAATAAGAATCCATTTGAGTTCTTACAAATTAAAAAACAAATGTGGTGTTGTCTCTTTTCCTCTTTGTGTTGGAAGAGTTGGTTACCTGGTGATTTGGGTTGTATAAACAAAAACACATGCATTTTCCCAACTCCCTATCCTTGTCTTTGTTTTCAACCATGATTTTAAATATGATCCACATATTCATTGCTAATAAAAATACACACACTTATAGATCTTTATATGCAAATTTTAGATACAATTCTTTCAAGAAAAAATGCTTTCTATTTTTTTATTGACTTTTATATGTACGTATATCATAAATATTAAACACATGGGTATTTTATTTATGGCATAACTTTTTATTTCCTCACTTATCTAGAAAAACAAATTATAAGTACAAATGGAGGCCTACACATTAAACAATAATAAAAAATGATTGATTATGTTAAGATCCTCAAACATAATTTCAATTATTCACTTTGTAATTTCAAGGTTTCAACCACTTTAGTAATTTTAGAAAAATATGAAATTAGTATGAACAAATATGGGAAAATAGTGGTACATAAAAATTGACTATTATCTATAATGATGCAAATATGTTTCAATAAATGCCATCATTTTGATACTAAGCCCACACCTGAATATGGATATACGCGTTATATTTTAGAGGAAGACTAACGTACCAATGTAGAAGAACACGAATTTTTCTAAATTATATCAATTTCTCATAAATAAAAATTATATATTAAGGAAGCTTATTGGATTTCCTACATTTCATATTTTTACATCATATTCTAATAAATGGATTTCCCACATTTCATATTTTTACATCATATTCTAATAAGTTTCTCGTAGTTAATAAATTATTGTCTTTACATACTTTCGTTCCAACTAACATTCCACTATAAAGATATATTAACTTGTACCAACCCAATAAACTATTGCAATTCCTTAGTTAACTGTTAAATAAATACTAATTTAATTGTTGTTAATTATTCTTTTGCAACTATTACATAAGTCTAAGTCTAATTTTTCTTTGGCCTAAATTCATCTTAAGGAGAACAAAATTAGAAGCATATTATAGTAGATTAAATTACAAGAAGATATTAGATAGATGAAATGGTTATT
Source organism: Picea engelmannii (assembly GCA_009831015.1). Classification (NCBI taxonomy): domain Eukaryota; kingdom Viridiplantae; phylum Streptophyta; class Pinopsida; order Pinales; family Pinaceae; genus Picea; species Picea engelmannii. Next base: position 260,259 of record ML782049.1, read on the forward strand.
AATAGCACACTCTTAAGGATATAAGCTTTATAGGGTGTTACGAAGGTTACTTCATTTTGTTGAATATTTGTTTACTTTTAGTTATATATATATATAAACAATGGAATATCATTTCTATTTTCAATGAGTAAATAATGAATTATTTTTATATCATATTTATCTTATTTATGATATGGTTGTTGATAAAGTGAGATTAATATAATATTACAACATTTGTAATATATTTAATTCGTCTATATAATATTTGTTCTATATTCGATATTTTAATCAAAAATTAGATATATGTTATGATTTTACTAAAATTATTATTATTATTAATACTATTAAGGATTAAATTATTTATTTTTCCATCATGTTAAAATCTATAGATTTATGACTACTTGTATAATCTTCTATTGATATTGATATTGATTTTTGGAGTAAACTATTTAGCCTTTTTCAATTTAAAAACCTACACTCAAAACACAATATTTCTTTCCTTAAACCTTTAATGAATGAGAATGTCTAGTACTTGATGTCATTAGAGAAGAGATAGCGATGCCATTAGAAAGGATAGTGAGTATTTCCAAAAAACATCCATTCCTTAATAAATTTAGCTTCATAAATCATGCTCTCCTATAGATTTAAAGTCTCTTTAGAGAGTGTGTTTGTGTTCTTTTTGAATTCTTTAAACATTAGAGAGTGTGTTTGTGTGCTTTTTAAATTCTTTATATATTTGTTTAAGGAAAATATTCTTAAATTTAGATAAGATTTTTTCATGATTAAAAGTAACAACATAGTTTCTATCACATTGTTATTTTTTTTTCTTTTCCCACTCAATAATAAGAGTTGGGCCACCCAAAACTTATAAATTAGAAATTCCTTTCCTTCTAATAATTTTTAGGATAATTTATATTTCATAAAATTCTTTCCTATTATTAGTTGTTGATCCAATTACATATTCTAAACATAAAAAATTACTTTTCTTGCATAGAGAGAATGCCACGCATGAACATGGATTTCCTTGAATTTCCTAAGTAGACACCATTAAAAAAACCTAAAACTATTTCTTTGTCAATTTTTGGCTCTATCAAAGATCTTGGCTCCTTTAGTTTACCTATTTTTCATATTCATTCATACATCTACCTTATTTGATATTTGATGACAAATTTGTATAGAGAGAGTTTACTTATCCTAGAAAATAATTGTATCTATTGCAATATAAAATAACTCAATTCACATTCATTCATACATCTACCTTATTTGATGACAAATTTGTATAGAGAATTTACTTATCTAAAAAATAATTTTATCTATTCCACTATAAAATAACTTAATTCACTATTGATAATGCTTTATGTTGAATAAATGATTTGTCTCTCTACACCATCCTTCAAAACAATCATTAAATGGTTCACCTCCCCACTTCCATTTTCCTTCAATCATATTTATTTCCTCTATACAAACTTCTCTTAGCATAAAGACAATGGAATAAAAAATATATGTGATTTATTCTGCGACCTTATACATTATAAATGTTATGTATCCATCTATACTAAATTATTTTTTTATAATTTAAATGAAGAAACGCATGTCTACTCGGTTTACCTCAATGCATAAGTTGTTATTTTCAATTATATGTTGAATGGAAATACTTGTGAATTTAATCAAACCTGTTGCACTCTCTCAACTAAAAACATTTCCTTCTCAATTTGTGTAAAATTTATTAAGAGATCACTCAACAATGAAATAATTGGTATTGCATATGAAAGAGCTAAACCCACATGCAGTTTTGGAATTGTTACTGGTTATACATGAGAACATATAATTAACAGACAATTTATGGAACATAATTAGATGCAATATTATTAATCAAAACTATAAAATAATCTTTGTTACAAGAATTTAAACATCGGATTACAGATACAAACATACAACATTGCAACCATGGCTCGGCACATGGAAGTTTTAAATATTTATACATCAATGAGAATGTTGACTTTTGTGTAAAATTTATTAAGAGATCACTCAACAATGAAATAATTGGTATTGCATATGAAAGAGCTAAACCCACATGCAGTTTTGGAATTGTTACTGGTTATACATGAGAACATATAATGAAAAGACAATTTATGGAACATAATTAGATGCAATATTTTTAATCAAAACTATAATAATTTTTGTTACAAGAATTTAAACATCTGATTACAGATACAACATTGCAACCATGCCTCGGCACATGGAAGTTTTAAATAGGTATACATCAATGAGAATGTTGATTTTTGACAAAATCTTTGGATTATGATTCCAACACTTATGCTCAACAATAGAGTCATCTCATTCTATTTTTATCACTAACAAATGGAAACAAACTCTACTCCTAAAAGATAGAAATTCAACACCATTCACAAACAATTCATTATATGCAAATAGTTATAACTCTATTATTTAAATGTATCTATACAAGACTCTATTATTTGAATGTATCTATACAAGACTTACGCAATAAATAGTTGTTAATTAATTATATATATGTATGGTTTTATGTGACAGTGTATTGCTATTTTTTTTGGCCCGGGGAACTTTGTAGGCATATGGCTCTTTGTAGCTAATCAATAAGTTAACAAATCCAACAGGCATCGGCATTTCAGGCTGCTAAGTGTTCTCCAAGCATTGAATTAATGAACATTCACACCATCAATCAATGGATGGTTCCAAATAATCAACAAAGAGGATGTTGTTGTATTCTTACTTACCCAACCCAGGAAATAAATAACAAATCCAACAGGCATTGGCATTTCATGCTGCTAAGTGTTCTCCAAGCATTGAATTAATGAACATTCACACCATCTATCAATGGATGGTTCCAAATAATAAGAGGATGTTGTTGTATTCTTACTTACACAAAGCAGGAAATAAATAATGATTGTGCCAATGAAGTCGCCACTAAACATAGCACAACGACAGTGCTGTAATGCATAAATTTATTGAAACCAATATTCAATAAATAAGAAGAATTACCTCTATTTAAATAGAGCACCACCCAATCAATTTGGGTTCTACAGGAAGCGTTGGTCTCTTGGTTGTAGGTAAGCTTTTCTACGAATTAGCATAGAGGACACATTGTAGTTGGGCACCTTAGCATGGTTTACACAATAGATGGTTTATAAAATGTTCTCATAAAAACTTTCAGACACCATATGTCAAGCATAAATAACAGTCAAGTGAGCATCCAATTGAATTCATGTTTCTATGATAAATGTAACTATAACATTTATCATAGAAACATATAGAGAGTGGCATGGAACTCAATGGTTAAAAGCACCGTCATCCAAATGGAGGAAAATAAACCATGAAAATTGCACAACATAAACCATGAAAATTGCACAATATAGCACTAACCCACCAAGCTAGAAATCCAAAATTCATTTAATAGAGAAGACTCAACATGTATGGTTATTCGCACGAAAACCGAGAAAGCCCATTTTCATTGTAACTTTAGGCCCAAAAGAGATAGGACAACTATTAACAAATGATACAGCTCCCTCATTACAATATTAACAAAAGAACGTAACGTGAGCAGCCAAATGATACAGCTCCCTCATTACAATATTAACAACTATCTTTTAATGAACCTCAAATTTGTCATAAATATTTTTTTTTGGGTTTATATAATTACTTGGTAGAAGAAGGAGATCCTAAAAACAAACTCTCTTATAGATCTCTGTGATAAAATCCCTAAATTCTACTTACCACAAGATGTTATAACTATATCATCTTGACTTAGCTCGAGTAGAAAGGTTAAAAGGGTAAACCATCAAGGCTTTAGCAATTCCCTTTTTGCCTTTGTTCTATTTTCCTATATGCGTATAGGATTATGTATATAATGTTTAGTCTTATGATTCATACCACAACTCACCTTATTATGTATATAATGTTTAGTCTTATGATTCATACCACAACTCACCTTATTATGTATATAATGTTTAGTCTTATGATTCATACCACAACTCACCTTTTAACCTAAGGCCTCCAAGTTCGTGCACAAGTTCACCTAAGTACTTTAACCTTGGGAGACTTTATTTAGCTTCCATCCAGAATAGCCATGGGGTTGGGTTCAATAACAGGTAACTAGCATAACTACCATGTCTCGGTCATTCAATGCTTCTTAGAATCAGTATGTTGATTGTAATGAAATCTCTAGTCCAAACATCCGAGGAAATAACTCAAGCTAACATAGTGGGTGTGAATGGGATTTAATGGCAGTCCTGCGAGTTACATTGTATTCACGTGGCTCTTTACCCAAAGTGTCACACCGACTCTGCCATTATCACATGGCTAACCATCCTTCGCACCACCCACATTTACTCTGAGATGTCAAGGCACCGCTTAGGGTTTGAGTAGGTTCAAATTTTGTCATTGTTGAGTTCTGCGAAGAGGCTCCATGTATCAATTTTTTGAGGCGAAGACTGTTGTCATGGAGGTCAATCCATTATTGTAACAGACGGTGTGGTCTGATTCCCTAGTGAGTCGTTCCTTAAACCTAATACCATGGTTGACTAAATAAGGTGGTGCATTTTTGAAAACGTTCAGAGAAATTTTTGTCGTTCTGTAATTATCATCATGTTTCTTCTTCCTGTTGAATCCTCCTTTCGGAGTCATCCTTATTCTTGGAAAAGTGATTTTCTTTAAATTTATCCACGTTTCTTCTCTGGTTATAGAGAGAAAGTATTCGCCTTGTTTTTCTATGTTTCGAGATCTAGGGTTTTTGTAAACTCTCTCTCAAATAATGTAAGTCGTGGTCCATAGCCGAATATTCGTGAGACTGAGGGGAAGTTCTTTTTCGAGAAGGATAAATCCCACTGTGTGACTTATTTTTTTTTCTTGCCTTGTATAGGGGTGACCCTTGACCCTACCTCCATAGTGTCAATAATACTTAACTAGAATTTTGCCTACGTTTCTCTTTTCTTTATATCTAAAGCATTTTCGTTTGATGTCAAAAATAAAGTGTGCTCTATAAATCTTGGTCGGGCATCTCTATATTATTTGTTGATTTATAACTACTCTGTGCAGTTTGGTTCTGTTAGACTAGGCTCAACCGGTTAGATGTACTCCCGGTTTAGTATGAAAGACTTATACTTTGTTTATGCCCAATATGCTATGTGCCATTTATGTATTACAAGGAACTTAGCACAGTCGATTATTGTATTTCATTATCCGTTAGTTACTGTGTAAATAATTCCTTTTACTATTTTAATTTGTTTCGAGAATTGATATGTATTCCTAATGATGGGCCCTGTTTGATGCAAGGGTACCAATCAAAGAGTTGTTGCACCATCCGCCCTTGGCCCCGGGCATCTGTCCAGATAGAAGGTGACAAGGAAAATAAAGACATGCGAGTCTCGAATCAGAAGTTAAGTATGGTCCTGGTATACTCCGTTAATAACAATTTTTACTCTGTTGGTGTGCTTCTTAAATTTTTCCCTTGTACTATAAGTATGACTCCTTTACAGATTTATTTATAGGATTCCCTTGTTTATTTGCAGTAATGGAATGACTATTGAATTAATCAAATCTCTACATCGTTTGGGTTTCACCCTAACTTGCAATTTAATTACTGTGGTTGCCCTTTTAGATTGAAGATTCTTGTTTCAAACTTCTATGTAATTCACAGTTATGCATTGGATGGATATGAATTTATAAATCTTTGAAGATTTATACTGTGAAATCGAATCGTATTATATCTACATTGCTATATCTTTTTATTTCATTTTGACAAGTAATAGTTATACTGAATCTAACAATGGGTAGTTACACTAATATCAGTTTATCAGGGTAAGGTAGAGTAAAGTTACGATTTTGTGATTTATATCCAAAACACTTATCTATATAAGAAGATTTATATATACATACATGTATATATAACCATTATGTCGGTACTTAGATTGTGTAAAGGATGCTTCTATAAGACTGGCAGGAGTTTGCAATTATATGATTCGTGTATAGAATTTTGTGATTGTATATAATGTCATGCAATAATTCGTGGATCCCTTATTACAGTGATTATTCATTCCAATTTGGATCTTTTATTTTGTACAATTGGAAAATAAAACTTAAGTTGTTCTATCAGTATAAGATCTTACGAAATTTGTATATCTGTGTGTTTTGTCCTTTATGGTGTCTTCTATTTTCTGTATTATCTTATATCAGAAGAACGAAATTTTGCTTATGAATAACCGAATTTGTATAGACTGGGGCAAGGATAAATTCATAATAGGAGGGACGCATTCAGTTTTTTTCTCATGTATCAAGCATTTAAAACTTGAGGCACAAGATTGTAGGTACTTTATTTACCATTGTAATTCATACTGTTCAGTTACAACTGTAATACATAATACATTATATATATATATATATATATATATATATATATATATATATATATATATACCGTGACTTCTGTCATACATAACTTTTGTTTTCTTTTGGATTAATAAGTACGTAAATGAGGACCTCAATCATGACTCTGTGCAAAACTTCTTACAGCCATATATATATATATATATATATACACAATCCGATCTCATTCACATGGTGCTTATATGCAGTTTTACTCAGTAGATATAAATACATTCGGAATTATTCTAAAGATCTTTTGATCAAACATTAAGTTCAGCAACATTCAACCAGATTTTCATCCATAGCAATACTTCGATGCATAATCTATAAATGCATTCTATCAGACATCTAATTTACCAACATTCATCCAAAGCAGAGGTAGAATAACATATCTGAACCAATTCGCAGGAAGACAAAGAGAATAGCCATATTCCTCCCAACCGTAGAATAGGGCAGCCAAATCAGTTGTCCTATTCACCCCCTAGCCTGACCATGAATCCGTGAGGGAAAAATTGGAATTTCCTCTTCATCAATATCTTCCTCTATCAATACTCTTCTCCTTGCCTCACAATCAACAATTAGTGCTTATAACAACAAGTACTCAATAGTTCTTTTTCCCTATATATCAAAAAAATGTTTTTTCCTAGGTTTTTTCCCTCCCTTGGGAATTTTCATAGATTTCTAAATCTCTGATTTTCAAGGGCTACCAATGGCCAAATCACTGATTTTCCACTTGTAACAATCATCCCTAAGGTAGTTCCAACATGTTCCCCACTCATGGAGTCATGGTCAACTGAATTTAACATGGTTGTTCCATTTGTCCTCCTGAAATAATTATAAATATTTTGTTTTCATACAAGTGTCATATTCAAATAGTTAGTTGGGTCAAATCAAATCTCTGCCCAATAGTCATAATAATTAATTACAATTTACTAAATTTGAAATTTGGAATTTCCATAAATGGCAAAAAAATTTCAAATTTGAATTTACCAAAAGAGGAATAATTTTCCTAACAATTTTCGATTTCAAAAAATAATTTATTTTTGGGGATGTCACATCCTTTCCCCCTTCAATAAAAAACACTTTCCTAAGTGTTTGTTCCTTTTTTGGAATAGGATTGGCTTAGATTTCTGAAAATCTCCCTCCAACTCCCAAGTGACCTCCTCAGGACTAAAGTGGTTCCATTGCACCTTTACCTGAGTGACGACTCTGTTCCGAAGTGTTATTTCTCTCCAGTCTAGAATGCGCAGGGGTTCTGCCTAGAACTCGCATTTTGGTTCCACCTACACCAAGTTCTAATCGATCATGTGAGTAGGGTCATGAACATACTTTTTCAACAAAGAAACATGAAATACATTATGAATTTTTAGATTAGCTAGAAGTGCAAGTTGGTATGCTACGGGTCCAATTCGAGCTAGTATCTCAAAGGGCCCACAAAACCTAGGTGCCATCTTGGCACAGTTTCCTAAATTTAGCCAACTTTTCTGGGCTTTGACCTTCAAATAAACATGGTCTCTCACTTTAAATTCCAAGTGTCTTCTTTTCTAGTCTGCATAGCTCTTCTGCCTGTCCTGTGCCTCTTTTAAGTTCTGTTGTACCTTTCTTACCATATTCTCCATTTCTTGGAGCATCTTTGGTCCAACCATGAGTCTGTCAACCGGTTTATCCTAGATAATTGTAGTCATACACTTTCTACCATACAGTACGTTGAAAGGGCTTAACTTAGTCAAAGTTTGGTACCCATTATTATATGAAAATTATACCAAGTACAGGTAGTCTTCCCACTTGTTTGGTTTTGTTCTTACGTACATGTGAAGCATATCCTCTACAATTTGGTTCTTTCTTTCAGTGTGTTCGTCCGTTTGTGGATGATAACTTGTACTAAAATTCAAATTAGTATTTAGCCCTGCAAAAAATTCTTTCCAAAAGGCAGATGTGAATTTTACGTCTCTATCCAAAATCACCATTTTAGGAATACCATGCAGTTTAAAAATTTCTTTCATAAATATTTTAGCGATGTTTGTATCTTTAAAAGTAGATTTTATAGGAACAAAGTGTGCAGACTTACTAAGTTTATTGATTACAGCCATAATAGAATCATTATGTTTCTGATTTTTAGGCAAACCTGTAATAAAGTCTAGAGATATGGTCTCCCATTTCCATTTTGGTACTGGTAATGGCTATAATAGGATGATGTAACGTCCTCCTCGTTACGACAACAACTCTTTAACAGGTGCAATTTTTTTTTTTTTTTTTGGTTTGAGATGTGTGCGCGCGTGTAAAAGGAACATACACACTTGACTCTACGTCGCCACCCGACGACCGACAAGACACAACCACGATGAACACAACCAGAAGGCTTAAGGCGCACAGCAGGTGACTGCAAGCAATAAACGACCATAGGCATAAGGTGCACAACAAGTAATTGCAAGCAATAAACGACCATAGACATAAGGCGCACAACAAATAACTGCAAGCATAAACGACATACTGGGTTATGCACGGTACGAACACAAAGGAAGAATCCATAGTAGTGGGTTTTACTATTTCTGCATAGGAAAGAAGGGCATTTAATCTTAGTTCTCTGCTCGAGAGAGAGAGAAGGTCAGATAGGCTCCTCGCCGTCTTCTCAGGCAGAAACTAGTAATCTTCGTCAGGTTTTTCGCAAGAGTGGAAACCCTGCCTTTAAAGGGCCCAAGACTCTTGATACGACACATGAATATTTACACAAGAATAATCACACACACAGCCTTATATATGAGGCTACAAGGAGGTGTCTACATCCCGCCCGACACGACTGACCCCATACTCAAATGACTCAACCAAGTACAACAATAAATAAACGCATAACCGCAACCTCAATGGAAGGCGCAAGGCAGAAGGATTCAGACAACTACCCACCAAGTTCAGCAGGATATACATGAACACAAAACCTCATTTACTAAATCACAATACTCTATGGTGCTTATTTCAAGAAACCTCATATTTATAAATCATCATTAACTAAAGATTCAATAGCATTATGATAAGACCACAAGGCCATTAAAATTCATCTAATATCTAACACTAAATTACATTTTAGTTTAAATGGTCTTAACATTACCCTTGAATAATTCAACGATATAGTGCAATGGCATTGCCCCTTACACATCACCATAGCATTAATTTACAGTAAGGTACCAAGGCCATAATCCAAGGTTACCATAGCTTTGAAATTAGATAGCAATCAACACTGCAATTATAGATTAACTAACCCGAACAATACCTTTTTGTTTACTACCTCAGAATAATTTTATTGCGCTTAACTCAAGAACATTTCATCATATAAGTTCAACATTAACAATAAACATTACAATTACGTTATCATGAATAATAAACGCATTACATTATATCACATTAATCCTGCGAAAATAACAGGCACCTTTATCAATATGTGATATCCAAAAAAAAATACAACTACAATATATTTTTATAAATGACAACACCATGATATATTTTAAACAATAACCCTGCAAGTTATCCATCACATTAAACCACCTTATCCTTACCATGATTTACATAACTAAACTAAAGATCAAATAAAGATCCAATAAATATCAAATAACTAAAACTAAAGACATAACACCAAATAAAGATTTAATAAGGTAGGACCCTGTTTTTAACAAACATTTTCTTGTGTGCATAGATAAATATTATAATAATAAAATGCATGTTGTTAGTGTCCCTAGACTAGAAATTCAATCATTCAACGACTAGAACTAATTAAACGATAATCTGTGTATGTAACCAAAATAAATGACATATAACCAGAATGAATGGAAGCCTATGTAATATAAAGCATCATGTAGCCACCTAATTAACTTCAGTCACTATATTTGAACTGCCCACATAGAAGGTAAAGGATGCTACCCTAGAAATATTAAAACCAAGGTAGGTTGTCTCACTCGAGTCATAACTCCTACACGAAAGAAGAAATTGCAATAATTTGATTAAAAACTCAGTAATCTAATAATTTAAGTCACGGATGATATATCAGGTGTAGTTAAATTCTGTCACAACATCTAAACACACAGGTGTAAGGGACAGTTATGTCCAAGCAGCTAAACGCACGGGTAATTAAGTTTCTGTGCAAGCAGATAAGCGCACGGGTACGATGGTCAAGTTTTAAGGTTCAGGAATGAAGTCTCTGCGGTTGCAATAATGCCATTTTTAAAATAGGACAACTCCCAAGGCTGGCATTAAAAGACTCCCGCTGTTCACAATCATTCTAACCACCAATCACCAACATGTCAATAGGTTATGGCTAAATCCATGTCACCCAACCATTCGGTCGGCTAAAATTTTGGAACAAAAGTTCTGGAATTAATCGTGCCATGAATCTACCTGCAGTGTCTATTCCATCCATCCCAAAGATACTACAACGAGTGTCAAGCTAAGTCTATGCCCAAAACCCTTAGATGCACTTAAAATCCATTCCAAATGAATCCTGTAATGAGATGCGGTGCGTCACCCTTAATTCGGGATCGTTGTCAAGTCAGGAGATTCGTTGGGCCCTAGAAGGAGGTTACTTCTCTTGGCTGAGGTCGTTGGGAGGGTTCATGGTCTACAGGAAGGGATACGCTAAAACTGTCCACAAGAACATATGTTTCTGGTAGGGGTTGCTTGGACTGTCCATTAAGGATGGGTCTCGGCACTGGTGCGTAGACCTAAACTCCAATGGTAAATAGCAGAGGAAAAACCGAAAACCAATAAATCACAAGGAGGGTTCTCGTAGTACTACATCTAGAGATTCAGTAAAAAGAAAACGATAGCCCCACTTAATAAAGTCACGGTCAAATTAAACACAGTCAAAAGTTGAGGTCTGAGGTAAGACGCAATGTCAGATGATATAATGAAATTTCAATCCCAGGTGAAACGCACGGGCTTCCCAACCCGAAGAAGAGTCGTCTAACCATCCAAATGCAGGGTTGAACGCTGGCATCCATGGCATTAATTTACAACAATAACTAGCACACCGTTCAGAAATACAAAGCAAAGAAATTTTATTTATGTATATATATTTTTTTTAATAACACAAAACATAAAAATAAAACTTCATAACGAATTTGAAAATACATTATGTAAAATTTTTCCTTACTGCAGAATTCTGAACCCAAGGTGCATGGCAGTCAGCTTAATCCTATAATACCTCACATGCATGTAGTTTCAATTTGTTCGGACATTTACTACAGGAATTGTAGCGGACAACCAGTTTAGTCATATGTTAAAATCAAGCATACAAGGCAACAAAAGCATGTGCGCCGGGAAATTACGGAGGAAGGTGAATACTGCTATAGTATTTGCTCTACCAAGGACTCAGATATGATAGAGCAGACTCAGAAATTTAACTAGAATTCCAGGGTTCGGTTTAGACACAGGACATTACAGTCTTGAAATGTAGGCATAAGGTTTCAGTCATGAGAATTTTCCGACACACAACTTTTGGGTCATTGCTCGGACGTACAAACTTAATCCTACTGGAGAAGGTTAGAGGGACGAAATTACTTGCACAAAGAATCCATTATGACCACTAACAACACACCTACAGGTTCAAGTCAACAACCTACACAGCCTATCATTCAACCGAGAGGGAAAAACATACCTTTGCCTGTTCTCCTGCTCCTGGTGACGTCCGCGCGCTCCCTTCCGCTCCCGTTCTCCAACTGTCAAGACCTCACCGGTACCTCCTAGCCAAATGCTAGGGGTACTCTGCTTCCCCCTTAGCCCCCCGAGCCGCAAAGGGGCCACACACTATCCAGATGGAAGATCTAGCTTCCCAGCTCGCCTCGCAAAGCTGAGCTACCACTCCAATCCAAGCTGGAAAAATCTCAACTCCTCACAAGCAATCAGTCAAGTCACAAATCCGGCAGTGTAACGTTACGCTAACAACTGATCCCCTCCTTCCTCATCTCCCTTTTCTTTTATAGATTTTTGAGACCCACCAACTTTCCTAAATCACATTTATTTTAAGTTTTAATGAAAACCCTCTAAAAATTCTCTGTCGTACAAGTGTCATTCATCCCCCACGTTTCTCCAAAATTATTTTCTTTAAATTTATTAAAAGACTCATTTCCCTCACCCACCTAGAGTCGCTCCTAAAATTACTCCTAGGTGTTCCTAGATCCCCTTACATGCTTTTAATAACTTTCCCTAAAATGAAGTTGCTAGATTTAGTTCATTTTAGAAAGTTCTTAATTGCAGATTCCTTACTATATCGACTTTTTATTTTTACCCTATGTCCCCTTCTTTCCTTTATTATGTTTCCTTTATCACCTAGTTTCCCTATTTTTATTATTCCCTTCCTTTCTTTCTTTTTTAAAAACCAAAAAGGTAAAAGCGTTAATTAATCTTTTCATTTTGTTTTTAAATTCATAACTTTTTATACTCACACATGTTAAATAATTTTATTTCTTCTTTACAATTTAAAACCACGAATTTCAATTAATTTATCCCTCTCTTCACTTTACCCCCCTAAATTTAAGAAGACCAAAACCATTACTTAAGTGGGTTTTAGTTTACATCTTTATTTTTATTTTTATAGGGTCTTTTCCTTAAGTTTAATCCAAATTTTATCTTAGAAAGGTTTTTAGACTTAGGTTTAGATTTTGAACTGGGCGACAATTGTTAGGGGAGTCATTTTACGAATTTCTTAAGGTGTTAATGTCTTAGGGATATCTAGGTTTGTTTCTTCCTCAACATCAATGCGACGTGCCCTTCAGGATGCACCACGTGCTCCAAGGGTGTCACTCGCCTCGGTGGTTTCTTTTGCGTGACGTGCCCTTCAGGATGCACCACATGCTCCAAGGGTGCCACTCGCTTCTTGTGTTTGTTTCATACGACGTTCCCTTTAGGATGCACCACGTGCTTCAAGGGTCCCACTCGCCACTTGTGTTTCTTTTGCGCAACATGCCCTTCAGGATGCACCACGTGCTCCAAGGGTGCCACTCGCCAACTTGACTGATTGGTAGACATCTATAACCCCTGGAGTCAACACTCCGCCAGGTGAACTTGTGGGAGACTAAAGGCTCTAAGGAATAAGGCCCCCGCCTTATTGCATGCCCCTTAGAATCATCGTGAGTGACTGTTGCAGTGTGCCCTCACGGCATCGTGGATCCTCTCGAACTAGGTAATCGTTAACCTACAGTTCGAGCCACGGCGGGAGTGATAGTAGACGGTGGCACGACTGCTGTCCACCCCTCTCCCTCAACCTCTCTGGAATCGTGTGTGGCCCCTTTACTCCATATGTGAGTCTAGTCGGCAAGCTATCGTCAGCCTGCATCATCCAAAAATCATGTCGGAACATGTCAACATCATATCATCACATCAATGAAATATCAAAGTAAATAAATCAACCCAATATCACACTCCCTGACTCAATCCAGAGTCCAAGGGGGTTCCACCGATGCCTCTGCATCCTCAAGGTCCAAAATCCTACACACTCAATAAAACTGAGTCAAAAGAACCTGTCTACATCAAGCAGTAAAACATCATGTCATCTATCATAATGCATCATAATCAAGGATAATTTTTTTAACATCATAAAAGTCCAGATCACTTGTGAGAAAGTGTCCTCAAAGAATAAGTTTTCTCAGTGCTCCAGAGAGGGATGTTACATACACTCCCTCTTGGTCTAAACTTCATCCCGAAGTTTCTCAGTATAAATGCCGAAATAAAAGTACCATAGTATCATAAGTCTATCTATCAAACAAAAATGGGAACTATTGGCGCATATCATATGCTTCCTCCCAGGTCGTTGAGTGTGGACTATAACTGTCCCACTGGACCTTGACCTGATCTACCGTTCGACGTTGTAACTGTTGAACGCGATGATCTAAGATGTGGACCGGCTCAGCTGTGAGTTCTCCCTCGTCCGATACCTGCAAGGAACTCATGTCAATCACGTGCGTAGGATCACTAATATAATGTCTCAAAACAGATACATGAAATACATCGTGAATACGCCTCAAAGAATCAAGCAATGCTAGTCGATAGGCCATGGGCCCCTTTCTCTTCACAATCTCAAAAGGTCCCACGAACCTAGGAGAAAGTTTATCTCCCTTTCCAAACTTGATCAAACTCTTATGCGGTTTAACCCGCAAGAATACTCGATCGTCGACCTCGTAACTACGGTCGACTCGGTGCGCATCGACATAACTCTTCTGTCGATCCTGCGCTTATTTAATCCTTTGTCTTATGGTTTGCATTTTCTCTTCCATTTCTTGGATCACTTCTGGTCCCACCAGGACCCTATCCTCAAGCCAATCCCAACTCAAGAGCGTCTGACACGGTCGCCCATAAAGAAAATCAAAAGGCTCCATCTTAATGGTGCTCTAGTAACTGTTGTTGTAAGCGAACTCTACTAGAGGCAAGAATTCCTCCCAACGCTTTTGTTGGTCCATAATGTACATGCACAACATGTCTTCCAAGGTTTGGTTCATTTGTTATGTATGTCCGTCAGTCTCTGGGTGATACATAGTACTAAAATTAAGTTGGGTTTCCAAGGCCTCTTGGAAACTCGTCCAAAATCGTCCAGTAAACACCGATCCTCGATCGGATATAATATTTTTAGACACGCCATGCAGCCTCACAATCTCACTGATTAAAACTCTCGCTACGTCAGGTTCCTGATACATCGTACGCACAGGAATAAAGTGAGCACTCTTCGTCAGAGTGTCTACTAATACAAAAATCGAGTCGTGTCTCTTTGCCATCAGTGGCAATCCAACAATAAAATCCATCGAAATAACTTCCCATTTCGATTCCGGAATGGCATGTGGTTGAAGTAATCCTACCGGGTGTCTATGTTCAGCCTTTACCTGCTGACACTCTAGACATCTGGCCACAAAGTTGACTATGCCGGCCTTCATTCCTTTCCAAAAGAATAAGGGTTTAAGGTCTGCCCTCATCTTCGTGACTCCTGGGTGAGCCATGTAAACTGCTCTATGAGCCTCGCTCAGGATCAACATCCTCAACTTGTCGTTTGGTGGTATGTAAATCCAACCTCTAAACCTCAATAACCCATCGCTATCAAAAGAAAATCCCTCATATCGTGGTACCATCATTGTGTTTTGTCCAAAAAAACCCTCAACTTCTTTGTACCAATCATCATTATGCTATAAAGTGAGAATCTTCTCACGTAGATTCGTCTGAAGAGGCAACACCGAAAAGATGTGTGGCCTCTGACTCAAAGCATCCGCCACTCGGTTCACTGTTCCCTATATGTAAGTAATCTCGAATTCGTACTCGCTAAGAAATTCCAACCAACGTCGTTGTCGCGCGTTCAGGTCGCTTTGCGTAAAAATGTGTTGTAGTCTACAGTGATCAGTCTTTAATTGAAATTTTCGTGCAACAAGGTAGTGTCTACAAACCTTCAAGGCATAAACGATGGCTAATAACTCCAAATCATGCGTCGCGTAGTTATCCTCATGCCTTCTCAGCTTCCTCAAAATGTAAGCAATCACTCGTTTGTCTTGCATCAAGACTCTGCCTAAACCTTCCTTGGATGCGTCAGTGCATAACAAGAAGTCTGTGTCCATGTCAGGGACCCTTAGTATCGGTGTTGTGGTCAACAACTCTTTAATCCTTTGAAATTCTTCCGCGCATTTCTTGGTCCAAACAAACTTCTTGTTTTTCTTCTGCAATTCCGTGATCGGATTTTCTATCTTCGAAAATCCCTCGACAAACCGTCGATAGTATCCTGCTAAACCCATAAAACTATGCACTTCTGTGACATTCGTCGGTGCAGGTCATTCCATAATAGCCTCAACCTTGGCTGGATCTACGACGATACCTTCGCCAGAGATGACATGCCCTAAGTAGTGAATCCTCGATTGGTAAAAAGAGCATTTCGACAACTTCCCATACAATTGGTGTTCTCGTAAACATTGCAGTACCAAGGGCAAGTGCTCGTCATGCGCAAGTGCTCGTCATGATCCTCCGTCGTCCGAGAGTAGATCAAAATGTCGTCAATGAATACTTGGATGAACTTGTCCAAGTACTCGCGGAACACCTCGTTCATCAAACTCATGAATACCCCTGGGGCGTTTGTTAGTACTAACGGTAAAACAATAAACTCGTAATGTCCAAATCTCGTCTTAAAGGTTGTCTTAGGGACGTCATCCTCCTTGATCCGTAACTGGTGATACCCTGATCACAAATCGATCTTGGAAAACACCGTCGCACCCTTCATTTGATCGAACAAATCATCAATTCTTGGTAAGGGATATTGATTCTTGATCATAGCCTTGTTTAGTTGACGATAGTCAATGCAAAGCCTCCATGATCCATCCTTATTTCCTATGAAAATAACAGGTGCACCCCACGGTGACACACTAGGACGTATCAGTCCCAGGTCCAACAACTCCTTCAGTTGCATTTTCAACTCTTGCAACTCCGGGGTCGACATCCGATAAGGCGTTCTTGCTATCGGTTCGGTCCCCGGCTTCAGGTCTATGGTAATCTCCAGTTCCCTTTTCGGCGGCATCCCAGGTAACTCCTCTGGAAATACGTCTGCAAACTCTCTCACCACCGGAAGGTGTTCTAGACCTTTGGCCACTCCCTTTTCGTTTAGCGCAAGGATCACATAAAGCTTGCACCCCTTGCGCATACTCTTCCGTAATTGTAAGGAAGAGACAAACCTCAGGGAAACTCCCTGGTACCGTCCTACAATCACACGTCTCTATCCTTCATCATCGATCAAGCTCAACCGTTTTTTCTTACAGTTGAGTATCGCCTCATGCGATTCCAACCAATCCATACCAATCACGACGTCGTAAGATCCTAAGATCATGACGTACAAGTTGACCCTTGTGACAAACTCTCCCAGGTTAAGGGCACAGCCCGTAACCTTTCCTCCAACCTTCTGTTTGTCTCCTGAAGCCATCTCTACGAAGATAAACTCGTCCTGTTTGACTGCCTTTACCTTAATCCATTTTAGCGCTCCACCAGAAATGAAAATATCAGTAGCACTTGGGTCTATCAAAATACTAAGGGTCTGGTCCGCGACAGTACCTGCCGTCTCGAGCACAATCGACTAGTGCTCTACCTGGCGGTTATTCACCGCTGCGTGAATCTGATGGGCCTTGCCCATATCTCCCACTGTAGTGGGTCTGGTTGATCCGGATGCTCTGGTCCTCTCCACAGGACAGTCACGCTAGTAGTGTGGCTCCCCACACGTTCAACACCCCTTCTTCAGCCCAGTAGCCTTGGTACCCAAAGTAGAAGATGAAGGCCCACTGGCCTGGAACCCAGGTCTGTTCTACTGAACAGGCCTAAACTGCTGCTGCAGTGGGCAACGTTGTCGCTGATGATGTGGTCCCCGATAAGGTGCCCGCTGCTGAGGTGGCGGTCGTCATGGTGTAGTGAAAGTGGATCCTCTCTGGAATCCACGAAATCCCGACGTATGTCTCGCTGGTGTCTGATGCTGCGGTGTACCAGACGAACCCTGCCCTGCTGGTCTCGCTGGAGTCCTGGTCTGACCCCCACTGATAAGATCCTCCTCTACTGTGAGGGCCTTTTGGATAGAGTCATGCAAGGTTTGAGGCATCAGGATCCTAACCTTTGCACGCAGGCTGCCATTAAGGCCAAACATGAACCTGTTGACCTTGAGCTTCTCAGTGTTAAGGTGCGGAGCATACCGGAGCAACTCCATAAAACGTGCCTCGTACTCGGGCACCGTACGACCTCCCTGTCGTAATGCGTTGAACTCATTGAGTTGACGCTCAATGAATTCTTCTGAAAGGTACCTCTCTCGGAACCGTTCCTCAAACAGTTCCCATGACATGTCTTCAATGGCCATGTTCAGCTGAGGCAGGAGCGTCTTCCACCATAGAAGAGCGCTCCCCTTCAGTTGAAAGACCTCCATGCGGACCTTCATGTTGGAGGTATAATCGCGAAGTGCGAAGCACAACTCCATATTCTCCAACCATGCCTCGGAGGCTGCGTCGTCTAGGGCACCAAAGAACTCGGGAAATTTTACCTTCTCGAGTTCACGGTGAATGCTACCTGTATCGGCCGGTGCGCGCGGAAAAACCTCAGTGGGTGTTGGGGCCCTGGCCTCGTCTCTGTCCAATCGGCTAATCAGAGCCTCAGACATGCGCTGAAAGGATCTCATCATCCCAACAACATCGTCAACCGCTATCTGCTCCTTTCCGAGAACCTGCTCGCCTCCCTGGGGGTTAGACCCCTCAGGTGTGATGCTACTGGAGGCGTCACGCCTCCTCCCCTAGCACCCCATTGTCTGCCTCTGTGACGTCCTCTAACCATGATTACCTGCACGCACACAATTAACTCAATCAACAATAGTATAATAAAATCAACTCATGTCAATGAAAGCCGTAGCGAATCCCAAGTCGCGGGTCGAACCTGGCTCTGATACCATATGTAATGACCTCCTCGTTACGACAACAACTCTTTAATAGGTGCA
>ML782049.1:279122-294494 GCA_009831015.1 Picea engelmannii
TGGTTTGAGATGTGTGCGCGCATGTAAAAGTAACATACACACTTGACTCTACGTCGCCACCCGACGACCGACAAGACGCAACCACGATGAACAAAACCAGAAGGCTTAAGGCGCACAATAGGTGACTGCAAGCAATAAACGACCATAGGCATAATATGCACAACAGGTGACTGCAAGCAATAAACGACCATAGACATAAGATGCACAACAAATAACTGCAAGCATAAACGACATACTGGGTTATTCACGGTACGAACACAAAGGAAGAATCCATAGTAGTGGATTTTACTATTTCTGCACAGGAAAGCAGGGTGTTTAATCTTAGTTCTCTGCTCCAAAGAGAGAGAAGGTCATATAGGCTCCTGGACGTCTCCTCAGGCAGAAACTAGTAATCTCTATCATATGTGTTGGAAGAGTGGAAACCCTGCCTTTAAAGGGCCTGAGACTCTTGATACGGCACAAGATTCTTTACACAAGAATAATCACACACACAGCCTTATATACTAGGCTACAAGGAGGTGTCTACATCCCGCCCAACACGACTAACCCCATACTCAAATGACTCAACCAAGTACAACAATAAATAAACGCATGACCGCCACCTGAATGGAAGGCGCAAGGCAGAAGGATTCAGACAACTACCCACCAAGTTCAGCAGGATATACATGAACACGAAACCTCATTTACTAAATCACAATACTCTATGGCGCTTAGTTCAAGAAACCTCATATTTATAAATCATCATTAACTAAAGATTCAATAGCATTATGGTAAGACCACAAGGCCATTAAAATTCATCTAATATCTAACACTAAATTACATTTTAGTTTAAATGGTCTTAACATTACCCTTGCATAATTCAACGATATAGTGCAATGGCATTGCCCCTTACACATCACCATAGCATTAATTTACAGTAAGGTACCAAGGCCATAATCCAAGGTTACCATAGCTTTGCAATTAGATAGAAATCAACAGTGCAATTATAGATTAACTAACCAGAACAATACCTTTTTGTTTACTACCTCAGAATAATTTTATTGCGCTTAACTCAAGAACATTTCATCATATAAGTTCAACATTAACAATAAACATTACAATTACATTATCATGAATAATAAACGCATTATATTATATCACATTAATCCTGCGAAAATAACAGGCACCTTTATCAATATGTGATATCCAAAAAAAATACAACTACAATATCTCTTTATAAATGACAACACCATGGTATATTTTAAACAATAACCCTACAAGTTATCCATCACATTAAACCACCATATCCTTACCACGATTGACATAACTAAACTAAAGATCAAATAAAGATCCAATAAATATCAAATAACTAAAACTAAAGACATAACGCCAAATAAAGATTAAATAAGGTAGGACCCTTTTTTTAACAAACATTTTCTTGTGTGAATAGATAAATATTATAATAATAAAATGCATGTTGTTAGTGTCCCTAGACTAGAAATTCAATCATTCGATGACTAGAACTAATTAAACGATAATCTGTGTATGTAACCAAAATAAATGACATATAACCAGAATGAATGGAAGCCTATGTAATATAAAGCATGATGTAGCCAGCTAATTAACTTCAGTCACTATATTTGAACTGCCCACATAGAAGGTAAAGGATGCTACCCTAGAAATATTAAAACCAAGGTAGGTTGTCTCACTGGAGTCATAGCTCCTACACGAAAGAAGAAATTGCAATAATTTGATTAAAAACTGAGTAATATAATAATTTAAGTCACGGATGATATATCAGGTGCAATTAAATTATGTCACAATAGCTAAACGCACAGGTGTAAGGGACAGTTCTGGACAAGCAGCTAAATGCATGGGTAATTAAGTTTTTGTGCAAGCAGCTAAGCGCACGGGTGCGGTGGTCATGTTTTAAGGTTCAGGAATGAAGTCTTTGCGGTTGCAATAATGCCATTTTTAAAATAGGACAACTCCCAAGGCTGGCATTAAAAGACTCTCGTTGTTCACAGTCATTCTAACCACCAGTCACCAACATGTCAATAGGTTACGGCGAAATCCATGTCACCCAACCATTCGGTTGGCTAAAATTTTGGAACAAAAGTTCTGGAATTAATCGTGCCATGAATCTACTTGCAGTGTCTATTCCAGCCAGCCCAAAGATACTACCATGAGCGTCAAGATAAGTCTACGCCCAAAACCCTTAGATGCACTTAAAGTCCATTCCAAATGAATCATGTAATGAGTTGTGGTGCGTCACCCTTAATCCGGGATCGTTGTCAAGTCAGGAGATTCACTGGGCCCTAGAAGGAGGTTACTTCTCTTGGCTGAGGTTGTTGGGAGGGATCGTGGTCTACAGGAAGGGATACGCTAACACTGTCCACAAGAACATACGTTTCTGGTAGGGGTTGCTTGGACTGTCCGTTAAGGATGGGTCTCGGCACTGGTGCGTAGACCTAAACTCCAGTGGTAAATAGCAGAGGAAAAAACGAAAACCAATAAATCACAAGGAGGGTTCTCGTAGTACTACATCCAGAAATTCAGTAAAAAGAAAACGACAGCCCCACTTAATACAGTCATGGTCAAATTAAACACAGTTGAAAGGTCAGGTCTGAGGTAAGACGCAATGTCAGATGATATAACAAAATTTCAATCCCAGGTGAAATGTACAGGCTTCCCAACCTGAAGCAGAGACGTCTAACCATCTAGACGCAGGGCTAAACGCTGGCATCCATGGCATTAGTTTACAGCAATAACCAACAGACCATTCAGAAATACAGAGCAAAGAAATTTTATTTATGTATATATATATATATATATTTTTAATAACCCAAAACATAAAAATAAAACTTCATAACGAATTTGAAAATACATTATGTAAATTTTTTCTTTACTGCAGAATTCTGAACCCAAGGTGCATGGTAGTTGGCTTAATCCTATAATACCTCACATGCATGTAGTTTCAATCTGTTCGGACATTTACTACAAGAAGCATACAAGGCAACGGAAGCATGTGCACCGGACAATTATGGAGGAAGGTGAATACTGCTATAGTATTCGCTCTACCAAGGACTCAAATATGATAGAGCAGACTCAGAAATTTAACTAGAATTTCAGGGTTCAGTTTAGACACGGTACATTACAGTCTTGAAGTGTACGCATAAGGTATCAGTCATGAGAATTTTCCGACACACAACTTTTCGGTGATTGCTCGGACGTATAAACTTAATCCTACTGGAGCAGGTTATAGGGACGGAATTCCTTGCAAAAAGAAACCATTACGACCACTAACAACACACCTACAGGTTCAAGTCAACAACCTACACAGCCTATCATTCAACCGAGAAGGAAAAACATACCTTTGTATGTTCTCCTGCTCCTGGAGACGTCCGCGCACTCCCTTCCGCTCCTGCTCGTCGACCGTCGAAACCTCACCGGTACCTCCCAGCTAAACGCTAGGGGTACTCTGCTTCCCCCTTATCCCCCCGAGCCGTAAAGGGGCCACACACTATCTAGATGTAATATCTAGCTTCCCATCTCGCCTCGCAACGCTGAGCTACCACTCCAATCCAAGCTGAGAAAATCCCAACTCCTCACAAACAATTAGTCAAGTCACAAATCCGGCAGCGTAACGTTACACTAACAACCGATCCCCTCCTTCCTCATCTCCCTTTTATTTTATAAAGTTTTGAGACCCACCAACTTTCCTAAATCACAATTATTTTAAGTTTTAATGAAAGACCTCTAAAAATTCTCTGTCGTACAAGTGTCATTCATCCCCCACGTTTCTCCAAAATTATTTTCTTTAAATTTATTAAAAGACTCATTTCCCTCACCCACCTAGAGTTGCTCCTAAAATTACTCCTAGGTGTTCCTAGATCCCCTTACATGCTTTTAATAACTTTCTCTAAAATGAAGTTGCTAGATTTAGTTCATTTTATAAAGTTCTTAATTGCAGATTCCTTACTATGTTGACTTTTTATTTTTACCCTATGTCCCCTTCTTTCCTTTATTATGTTTCCTTTATTACCTAGTTTCCCTATTTTTATTATTCCCTTTCTTTCTTTATTTTTTAAAAACCAAAAAGGTAAAAGCGCTAATTAATCTTTTCATTTTCTTTTTAAATTCAGAACTTTTTATACTCCCACATGTTAAATAATTTTATTTCTTCTTTACAATTTAAAACCACAGATTTCAATTAATTTATCCCTCTCTTCACTTTACCCCCCTAAATTTAAGAAGACCAAAACCATTACTTAAGTGGGTTTTAGTTGACATATTTATTTTTATTTTTATAGAGTCTTTTCCTTTAGGTTAATCGAAATTTTATCTTAGAAAGGTTTTTAGACTTAGGTTTAGATTTTGAACTGGGCGGCCATTGTTAGGGGAGTCGTTTTACGAATTTCTTAAGGCGTTAATGTCTTAGGGCTATCTAGGTTTGTTTCTTCCTCAACATCAATGCGGCGTGCCCTTCAGGACGCACCACGTGCTCCAAGGGTTCCACTCACCTCAGTGGTTTCTTTTGCGCGATGTGCCCTTCAGGGTGCACCACATGCTCCAATGGTGCCACTCGCCACTTGTGTTTCTTTCACGCGACGTGCCCTTCAGGATGCACCACGTGCTCCAAGGGTGCCACTCACCACTTGTGTTTCTTTTGCGCGACGTTCCCTTCAGGATGCACCACGTGCTCCAAGGGTGCCACTCACCAACTTGACTGATTGGTAGACATCTATAACCCCTGGAGTCAACACTCCTCCAGGTGAACTTGTGGGATACTAAGGGCTCTACGGAATAAGGCCCCGACCTTATTGCGCGCCCCTTAGAATCATTGTGAGCGACTGTTGCAGTCTTCCCTCGTGGCATTGTGGATCCTCTCGAACTAGGTAATCGTTAACCTACAGTTCGAGCCACGACGTGAGTGCTAGTAGGCAGTGGCAGGGCTGTTGTCCACCCCTCTCCCTCAACCTCTCTGGAATCGTGTGTGGCCCCTTTACTCCATATGTGAGTCTAGTCGGAAAGCTATCGTCAACCTGCATCATCCAAAAATCATGTCAGAACATGTCAACATCATATCATCATATCAATGAAATATCAAAGTAAATAAATCAACCCAATAGCACACTCCCTGACTCAATCCGGAGTCCAAGGGGGTTCCACTGATGCCTCTGCATCCTCAAGGTCCAAAACCTTGCACACTCAATAAAAATGAGTCAAAATCACTTGTCTACGTCAAGCAGTAAAACATCATGTCATCTATCATAACGCATCATAATCAAGGATAACGGTTTTAACATCATAAAAGTCCAGATTACTTGCGAGGAAGTTTCCTCAAAGAATAAGTTTTCTCAGTGAGCCAGAGCAGGATGTTACATACACCCCCTCTTGGTCTAAACTTTGTCCCGAAGTTTCTCAGTATAAATGCCGAAATAAAAGTACCATAGTATCATAAGTCTATCTATCAAACAAAAATGGGAATTGTTGGGGCATATCATATGCGTCCTCCCAGGTTGCCGAGTGTGGACTATAACTGTCCCACTGGACCTTGACCTGATCTACCATTCGACATCGTAACTGTCGAGCGTGATGATCTAAGATGCAGACCGGCTCAGCCGTGAGCGCTCCCTCATCCGATACCTGCAAGGAACTCATGTCAATCACGTGTGTAGGATCACTAATATAATGTCTCAAAACAGATACATGAAATACATCGTGCATATGCCTCAAAGAATCAAGCAAGGCTAGTCGATAGGCCATGGGCCCCTTTCTCTCCACAATCTCGAAAGGTCCCATGAACCTAGGAGAAATTTTATCTCCCTTTCCAAACTTGATCGAACTCTTATGCAGTTTAACCCACAAGAATACTCTATCGCCGACCTCGTAACTACAGTCGACTCGGTGCGCATCGACATAACTCTTCTGTCGATCCTGCGCTTCTTTAATCCTTTGTCTTATGGTTTTCATTTGCTCTTCCATTTATTGGATCGCTTCTGGTCCCACCAGGACCCTATCCTCAAGCCGATCCCAACTCAAGGGCGTCTGACACGGTCGCCCATAAAGAAACTCAAAAAGCGCCATCTTAATGGTGCTCTGGTAACTGTTGTTGTAAGCGAACTCTACTAGAGGCAAGAATTCCTCCCAACGCTTTTGTTGGTCCATCATGTACATGCACAACATGTCTTCCAAGGTTTGGTTCGTTCGTTCTTAAGTGTTCTTCGTGTTCTTCTTTTGTTTTACAATAAACCAGAATATCGTCGACAAATACCAGTACGAACTTGTCCAAGTATCAACTTAAAATATTGTTCATTAGACACATAAACGTGGCTGGTGCGTTAGTGAGTCTGAAAGGTATAACTACGAATTTGTAATGTCCATATCTTGTTCAAAAATTTGTTTTTCTTATGTCCTCATATTTTATCCTAACTTGGTGATAATCGGATCGTAAATCCAACTTTGAAAAGATCTTGGCCCCACCTACCTGATCGAACAGATCATTTATCCTAGGTAAGGGGTACTTGTTATTAATAGTCATTTTGTTCAATTGTCTATAATCGATACATAGTCTTAGAGTATCGTCTTTCTTTTTCGCAAAGAGGACTGGTACTCCCCATGGTGAAACACTCATTCTGATATATTCTTTATCCAATAATTCTTACAGTTGAATTTTTAGTTCTGTCAATTCTGGAAAACTCATTCGCTAAGGTGCTTTAGAGATAGGGGTTGAACCAGGTAGCATGTCTATGGAGAAGTCTATTTCCCTACTAGGGGGTAATTCAGTTATTTTATCAACAAACACATCTCTGAATTCCCATAGAACAACCAAGTCTTCCAAGTTGGGCTTATCTTTTTTTTCTAACAGATTAGTTATTTGGATAGAGTAAACTTGACAACCCTTTCTCATGCATTTCTTGAATTGCATTGCTGTGACTTGTCTAAATGATATTTTTTTTGGTATACCTTGCGTTGTTCTAGTAGTATCATAATCATCTTTATACCTAAGTGTATTTACATAACAATCTAGAACTTCTTTGTGCTTTTCCAACCAATCCATTCCGATAATCACATCATAAGATCCTAGTGGTAGAATGTTCAGATTTGTTCTTATGCGTTGACCATCTAAACTGAACTCAAAATTAGAAATAAAGTCAACCACTTTCCTTTTAGTTCATGTTGCTAGTTGTACCAACCATGATTTTGCATGTTTCATTTTCTTAAGTTTATTTGACTCTACCACACCAGGAGTGATATAACTTAACATAGCTCTAGGATCAATTAAAACAAAAATTCAAGTGTTATTGATTTTACCTTTGATTTCCACCATAGAGGACTGGTGGTCAGCTTGCTGGCCATCCATGGCTGCATTTATCTGATGCATGCTTCATCCCACATCACCCATCGTCGAGGCTTCCTACAAATTATGAACAACAATTCTGTTTGTTGGATTTAAACGTGGACAGTTCCTCGTTAGATGAGGTTCTCCACATTCCCAACACTTTAATGGTTCACGGGGATTGTCCCCAAAATTCTTTGTTCTCAGATTTATTGGTTTACCGCTTCTTTGCGTACTTGGATTATTGGAGTGAAATTTTTTTCTAGGAAATATTTTTGTTGCATTTCGATAAGGAGCTGGCTGGTATCCCTTCTTCTGTTGGTTCATTCGATCTTGTTTCTTATCCTTCCAAGATTTGGGAAACTTTGCTCGTTGTTTTTACTGGTCATAACACATTCGGTCTTTCCTGAATACTTCACTGAAGGAATTGGGGTTCTCAAACTCAATTCTATCCCTATAAGACTGTGGTAAACAACTTAGGAACTGCTGGATTTTTACCTTGTCCTCCGAGATATAAGGTACGAACCTTAGTAATTCCAGGAATTTGTTTATAATATCCTCCATCGTCATTTGACCAAGTCATAACTCATAAAATTATTTCTTTTTTATTTCATAGTAGCTTTCATATAGGTACTGTTTCTTGAAATATTTCTTAAAGTCAAACCATTCCATATGTTTCTCTTTTAAGCCCTTAGCCAATTTAAGATCTTGCCACCAAATGCCTGCTTTTCCTTTCAGATTGTAAATGGCCATTCTGACCTTCATATTGTTGGAATAGTTGTATATCTGGAAATATTTTTTGATGTCTAATAACCATGCTTCAACTTCCTCTCCTATTCTGGATTCTCCATCAAAGGTAACTAGTTTAATTTTCTTAAATTATCTTTCAAGGTTGTCTACTTGTTTTCTTTTTCTATCTTCTTTTGTTTTCTCCTCAGTTGAAGGTGTACCTTCAGACGAACTCTCCCCTTTTTCTGCTTCAGGCCCAGAATTCTTGGAGGCCCTTTTGTTGACCTCTTCTTCATTGTTATCGTCCTTTGGGATTTTCTTTGTCACTATACTGTGCAACATGACTTCATTTATTTCTTGCTTCTCCTGCTGTGCTTTCTTAAATTTCTCATTGTCAGATTTGAAAACCTGCAGCTCAACAATGAGATTCCTCACCGTTTCCAGAACTTCGGTAGTTGAGATTTCATCACTATTATGTCTCTGATTTTCAGGAAATCTTTGTTCAGGATTCCCATCAAGTCTGATTTATGCATCATCCTGTGCTGCCATGATTAACACAAAACAGAAAAGGGTTTGTTGTTTGCAACAATAAAGTTTTATTAGTTTTACATAAACATAATTATATGATAAGTAAATTAGATGGCCCTATTCAAGTTCCAAGTGTTGTAACCTTGGATCTGATACCATATGTAATGAACCTCAAATTTGTCATAATTTTTTTTAATTTTTTTTTTTATATAATTACTTGGTAGAAGAAGGAGACTCTAAAAACAAACTCTGTTATAGATCTCTGTGATAAAATCCCTAAATTCTACTTACCACAAGATCTTATAACTTTATCATCTTGACTTACCTCGAGTATAAAGGTTAAAAGGGTAAACCATCAAGGCTTTAGCAATTCCCTTTTTGACTTTGTTCTATTTACCTATATGCATATAAGACTATGTATATAATGTTTAGTCTTATGATTCATACCACAACTCACCTTTTAACCTAAGGCCTCCAAGTTCGCGCACAAGTCCACCTAATTACTTTAACCTTGGGAGACTTTATTTAGCTTCCATCCATAATATCCATGGGGGCGGGTTCAATAACAGGTAACTACCATAACTACCAAGTCTCAGACATTCAATGGTTCTTAGAACCAGTATGTTGATTGTAATGAAAGCTCTAGTCCAAACATCTAAGGAAATTCGACAATGAGGATCAAACTGCTAACTCAAGCTAACATAGTGGGTGTGAACGAGATTTAATTTCCATCGAGTCATGAAGAGGGTCTATGCGCGACACTCTTTAAGTGGAAGGGATGGTCCACTATTAGGGGTAATTAAGGCTCTGTAACCATCATTAATGGAAGTTCTGTGAGTTACATTGTATTCACCTGGATCTTTACCCAAAGTGTCACACAAACTCTGCCATTACCACATGGATAATCGTCCCTCACACTCGCCACATTTACTCTGAGACATCAAGGCGTCGCTTAGGGTTTGAGTGGGTTCAAAGTTTGTCATTGTTGAGTTCTGCGAAGAGGCTCTGTGTATCAATTTTTTGAGGCGAGGACTGTTGTCATGGAGGTCGATCCATTATTATATCAGACGGCATGGTCTAATTCCTTGGTGAGTCCTTCCTTAAACATAATACCATGGTTGACTAAATAAGGTGGTGCATTTTCGGAAATCGTTAAGTGAAATTTTTGTCATTTGGTAATTACCATCATGTTTCATCCTCTTGTTGAATCCTCCTTTCGTGTAACTTCTCTATAATACTTTCGGAGTCATCCTTATTCCTAGATAAGTGATTTTCTTTAAATTTATCGATGTTTCTTCTCTGGTTATAGAGAGAAAGTATTAGCCTCGTTTGTCTATGTTTCGGGATCTAGGGTTTTCGTAAACTCTCTGTCAAATAATGTAAGTCGCGGTCCATAGCCGAATATTCGTGAGCCCGAGGGGAAGTTCTTTTTCGAGAAGTATAAACCCCACTATGTGACTTATTTTTTTTGCTTTCCTTGTACAGGGGTGATCCTACCTCCGTAGTGTCAATAAGACTTAATTGGACTTTCACTTGCGTTGCTCTTTTCTTTGTATCTAAATAATTTTCGTTTGATGTCAAAAATAAAGTGTGCTCTATAAATCTTGGTTGTGCATCTCTGTATTATTTTTTGATTTATAACTACTTTGTGCAGTTTGGTTCTGGTAGACTAGGCTCAACCTGTTAGATGTAGTCATGGTTTAGTATGAAATCCTTATACTCTATTTACGCCCAATATGCTATGTTCCATTTATGTATTACAAGGAACTTAGCACAGTCCATTACTATATTTCATTATTCGTTAGTTACTGTGTAAATATTTCCTTTTACTATTTTAATTTGTTTCGTGAATTGATATGTATTGCTAATGATGGTCCCTATTTGATGCAAGGGTACCCATCAAACCATTGTTGCACCATCCTCCCTTGGCCCCGGGCGTCTGTCCAGATAGAAGGCGACAAGGAAAGGAATGACATGCGATCCGCGAATCAGAAGTTAAGTATGGTCCTAGTATACTCTGTTAATAACAATTTTTACTCTGTTGGTGTGCTTCTTAAATTTTTCCCTTGTATATAAATTACTAATATTCATAAATGGTAATTCTTCCTAGGTTTTCATCTATGCAAGGATCTCGAATGTTTCATACTCATGTTTGGCACAAAATGTATTCGAGTTCCCTTCTGTAAACACTTATGGAGTCCAAACAGTTCATGGTTGCAATTTTAGATGTAGACGTTCAATAAATTTTTCCCTTGGTTTCCTATCGTGATTGGAAAGGGGAAAATTCCCAAATGTAAACTTAATGTCCGGGTCCAGTTAATATAAGTATGACTCCTTTATAGATTTATCTACAAGATTCCCTTGTTTATTTGCAGTGATGAAATGACTGTTGAATTAATTAAATCTCTTCATCCTTCGGTTTCACCCTAACTTGCAATTTGATTACTGTGGTTGTCGTTTTAG
Organism: Picea engelmannii; assembly: GCA_009831015.1. Classification (NCBI taxonomy): domain Eukaryota; kingdom Viridiplantae; phylum Streptophyta; class Pinopsida; order Pinales; family Pinaceae; genus Picea; species Picea engelmannii. The sequence continues at coordinate 290,164 of ML782049.1, forward strand.
ATTGAATATTATTGTTTCAAACTTCTATGTAATTCCCAATTATGCATTGGATGGATAGGAATTTATAAATATTTGAAGATTTATACTGTGAAATTGAATCGTATTATATCTACAATGTTATATCATTTTATTTCATTTCGACAAGTAATAGTTAGACTTGTAACAACCCTCCTATTTTAAGGACAACCACTCTGACATCAGGTATTTTTTTTTTTTTTTTAAAGTGTGTGCGCGTGTGTAGAGGAACAACGCCCTCGACTCTACGTCAACACTCGAACCAACAGGACGCAAGTAAGACGAACACAATCCAGACGACCCGACATATCATAGTGACAACAAGAAGCAAACGCCCCCAGACATGAGGCGGGCATCTAACGGCTGTAGGCAGAAACAGACACCAGGGGTCAGGCGCAGTAAGGTCATAGAATGAAGGAATCCGTCAGTAGAGTCGTAGTAGTGGAACTGTGCCTTTAAACAGCCCGAGACTACTGATACGGCTCAGAACGTGTCGCAAGAGTGGAACTATGTCTTTAAACAGCCCGAGACTCTTGATACGGCACTGGATTCCTTCCACCGGATTACACATAGACATACATACTAAGCTGCAAGAGGCATCTATATCCCGCCCGACACGAACATACTACGAAAAACAATACCCCCCCCCAATACTACAAATCAAGGATGAACATAAGCACGACGCACTGCATTTTTCTAAAAATGCCCTAAATAAGCAACGACATCCCTATCATAATGGTAAACCCCGACATTACATTCTCCTCATAAGTTTGCCCTTCCTACCCGTTTAATTACCAGACATTCTAAAACCTAGCAACAATAGCATTCCAAATTAGACATTGTCATCAACACTTCAATTTAAACGAAGATCATCCTTGCAATTTAAACATGAACATTTCAAGTAAGCAATTATTAACATTGTGATTGGCCTCATTATTAACCTGCTAAGTAAAACAATTATTGATCTTGCAGTTTAACTAGTGTTACCATGGCAACTAAGAAAATATTAATATTGCAGTGAAGCATTTATCTTTAGCACCGGCAATTAACCACATTATCCCTGCGATGTAACCAAGTACCAACGTTGCACGTTAACCCAATATTAATTTTGCGATTCAACCTCATAATTGCCCTGGCAGACTAAACAACCTTATTATTGCAAATTAACTATTAGTACCTAGGCAATAAAACAATTATTTATTTGGCGAATCAACACATTATTGCCCTGACAAATTTAACAATCCTACTATTGCAAATTAACGAGTATACCAAGGCAATAAAACAATTACTAATTTTGCGAATTAAACCAATACTAATATTGCCATTCGAACAAGCATTACCGAGCAATTAAGAAATCCTAAAAATTGTGGCTCAACAATATTAATATTATTATTTAATAACAATGCGCTCAATTTAAACCATATGACATTGCCCACAACACGTGTGCTTATGAAAATTAACCATTGTTAATAATTCAATTCAATCTCATTATTAACATCGCAATTTAAACAATTATCATTCTTGTAATTCAACAAGTGTCACCACGGAATTTAAGTAAATTAAACATCATGTTTACATTGCCAAGCTATACCATTACAATATTTAAAAGGAGAAAGGGTTAAATAGCATTATTTTAAAAAGGAACCCTACATAAGATAATTCGCGCCACCTCTAACATATCGATATTAAGGGACAAGTGTCATCATAATAAGTAGCTGCAAGGGTACAAGTAGCTTTATGTTGAAAAATGGACAATACCATCAACTATTTAAAATGGAAAATGTAAAGAAAACCATACTAAAATGTCAAGTAATTTAAGGAGGACATTATTGGAAAAAGATCAAGAATAAAAAACGTTAAAATGACAATAATTAAAACCAATATTTTTATTGCAATTTATACAAGTATTCCACTGCAATTTAAGCAAAAGTCCCTTATATAATCAAGCACAAATTCAATATCCACGCAACTAACTGTCTAATTCATATGCCCGACGACATAATGTAAAAGGTTTAACGAGCCATAATCTGCAACCCTAGAAATAGCCGTAATTAGGGTTTTGGCCGAATATCAATACAATTTTTTTTAGGCTAAGAATTAATGATTCGATAACTGTCTGAAAATAACAAATACCATGAATTTAGCCAAGAATTAATGATTCGATATCTGTGCTCTCAACAGAGGGTTGGGTCCAAGAATTAATGATCCACCTTAAGACGACGTTCTCCTTTTACTGATTGAATAACCGCAGGGGTTGTACTCAAACTGTATCCCGTTTCTTTATTTAATCCTGATTAGATTTATTAACTTACAGGTCATTAAGGAGCCTACAAAAACACTGTTGAGTCATTGTTAAATAAAAAGTGATTTCCACCGTTTGTTGAAAGGGTTAGGGTAAATTCGGGGTAGCCTTCAGCGTTAATGCTGGAAGCATGCCGCCAATTTACAGAGGTATTAAGGTTGGCGGTAAATTAAACGCTGCCGTAGATTCCAAGAAAACGACAACAGCGTCCTGGCTAGTAATCGCCACCCTTGACTGGCGTGCCCTTGGAAGAATGCGCTGGGCAGTGGACAGGCTGGGTGCACGCAGTTTAAATCAACTAAATAAACGTAAACCAATAAAAAAACAATAGAATAATTCGGAAATTAACATATTTTGAAAGAAATCTAAACTCTTTATTTCTAATGCTGTGAATTCCCGAGTATTAAGGGTCCCAAGGCGCCAACAGTTAGCACCCAAGTAATATGGTGAAATGTATTTCTTCGAAGTTGCCGCCTATAATTTAATATTGCATCTTACAACCGACCACGCCCTCCAGCCAGGTTCAAGATTCGAATTCAATTAAAATCTTAACAGTGAGTAGTTACGCAGCACACTAATCCTCTATCTTACGATGGCCTCTAAGGCAAGGGCAGGTTAAGGGATTAGTAAGAGGTAGGAATGAAACGAGGATGTTCCATCAATTTGGTTCGAAAATGAGGAGGCGGCTGTGTTAAGTTCAATTTCTGAGATACACCGCTATTTCTAAATTGTAATATAGAGACAGCAACAAGATTCACGGGTGACGAGGCTTAAGTGTGCACTGGTGGAGATTTAATACTTCTACCCATCCCAATGAGCCTTCCCAGGGCAACGAACAGGTAAAGCGAAAAAGGGGATTGGCAAGAGGAGCATTAACGCGAAGTCCAGAAAACTGTTGAGGAATTTATTTCAAGGCTTCCAACTTGAACACACAAAATCCCACCAGATCTCGTATAATATATATTTCAAATGTTGACACTATACAATTAAATCTACCATTTAAAAAAAAAAAAAAACTTAATACATTTCAATTCAAACCCTGGGGCGGGCCGAAGTCCAGAAGGGCCGCTATCCATCTATCTCACTACTCACTAGCAGATCATCCATTCTTAATACAAGGCAAGTGGAATCGGATTCATTCCAAGAAGAAACCAAAAGCGTTCAAGAGCTTCGAAAGTAACCTAACAATCAAATAAATACGACACCCCAGGTAAACAAAAAAAAAAACGAAACCCTACTGAGAGCAATGTGCCCATGGTACAAGAAATCGTAAACCCACTGGAAAAAGCCACCGCGGGTAATTAAAATCAACCAGGTAAGAAGGAACCCACCGAGATATAAAAGGGCCCAATAAATATAAACTCCGAGGTATCAAATAAAACCCGACTGCTAATCAAGCTCGTATACAAAAAAATAAATTTTTTTACGCCCAAGGTAAAACGACAATGCCAAGGAGATACTAAATTTTTCCCAATACAATAACCACGCCCAGACATGAAAGGAATGATCCCTACACAAATATAAGATTCCCATCACACTTTATACACTCCCACTGTAATAAAAATCGAAATCCACTTAAAAAACAAACGCTTGATACAAAAACGGAACACCCATAACCCCAACTATTACCAGCAACCCTAAACTGAACTGATGAAAAAAAAAACGAAATTCTTCTGAGTTTGAGGACGAGGAAAGGTCATTCACATCCATACAATCAAACCTTAGCAGCAATCATTATGCCTTCTACCTTACTAAGTTCAGGAACATACCTTTGCCTTATTTGCTTGCCGCGACGATTCCTCGCTCCTGCCGCTCCTGCTTCTGCTTGCCGACCTCAAGAGCTCACCGGTACCTCCCAGCCAAACGCTAGGGGTACTCTTCTTCCCCCTCAGCCCCCCGAGCCGCAAAGGGGCCACACACAACCAGAGAGTCACTATCTCCTCATCTCGCCTCCAAGGCTGAGCTACCACTCAAAATGTGCTGAGGCTTCCCAACTCCTACCAGAAAATCAGTC
>ML782049.1:299908-328353 GCA_009831015.1 Picea engelmannii
TATATACTTGACCGTGACTTCTGTCATATATAACTTTTGTTTGCTTTTGGATTAATAAGTACGTAGATGAGGACCTCAATCATGACTTTGTGGAAAATGTATTACAACCACATAAGTATATATATACAATCCGATCTCATTCACATGGTTCTTATATGCAGTTTTACTCAGTAGATATAAATACATTAAGAATTAATCTAAATATCTTTTGATCGGACAATAAGTTCAACAACATTCAACCAGATTTTCATCCATAACAATACTTTGATGTGGAATCTATAAATGCATTCTATTAGACATCTAATTAACCAGCATTCATACAAAGGAGAGGTAGAATAACATATCTGAACCAATTCCCGGGAAGACAAAGGGAACAACCACGTTCCTCCCAACTGTAGAATAGGGCAACCAAATCACTTGACCTACTCACCCCCTATCCTGACCATGAACCCATGAGGGAAAACTTTGAATTTCCTCTTCAACAATGTCTTCCTCTATCAATAGTCTTCTCCTTGCCTCACACTCAACAATTAGTTCTCATAACAAAAAGTACTTGGTAGTTCTTTTTTCCCAGCATACTAGGCAGCGTCCTGCCTCCTCACATATGCTATATATCAAAAAAATGTTTTTGCCTTGGTATTTTCCTTCCCTTGGTAATTTTTGCAACTTTCTAAATCCCTAATTTTCAGGGGCTGCCAATGGCCAAATCCTTGATTTTTGACTTGTAACAATCAACCCTGAGGTAGTTCCAACATGTTCCCCACACATGGAGTCATGGTCAGCTAAATTTAACATGGCTATTCCATTTGTCCTCCTGCAATAATTATAAAATATTTTTTTTCATACAAGTGTCATAGTCAAATAGTTAGTTGGGTCAAATTAGATCTCTTCCCAACAGTCATAATAATTAATTACAATTTACCAAATTCGAAATTGCCATAAATGGCAAAAATTTTCCAAATTCGAATTTACCAAAAACGGAATAATTTTCCTAACAAATTTTGAATTCAAAAAATAATTTATTTTTAGGGATGTCACATATCTAATAAACTTTCAGACAACATATGTCAATAATAAATAATAGTAAAGTGAGCAGCCAATTGAATTCACGTTTCTATGATAAATTTAAGAAGACTCTGCATGTATGGTTATCAACGTGAAAACCCAGAAAGCCCATTTTCATCATAACTGTATGGCCCCAAAAGATATCTCACAACTATAAACACACGATAAATATATGTCATTAAAAAAAAAGTAGAAGAGGCTAGACCAACGCAAAAATAGACTAGTGCAAAACATCCAAACTTGGAAAATACCTAAAATGTCGAGGGAAAACATACAAGATTCTAAATGTTTTAAAGGACATGAATAAGTAATTGTTTTGTGCACACATGGAATAGGTCACCATCGACTAGCAAAGAGATGAAAGTAATCCATGTCACCATACAGAGTAAGAAGTAGAATTTGGCAATGGTTTTTAACTAAAATGTTATATTTATATCTAGCCTTTGATTATAGTATGATAGTTGTTATGGTCTCTCTCTCTCTCTATATATATATATATAATCAATGTCACCATACACACTAAGAAGTAGTATATATATTCATGTCACCATACAGAGTAAGAAGTAGAATATCATAGGGTTATAATGTTGTTATAGTAGCATCTTCTTTATTCTCTCTAGTTTCAGAAACTATAATATTTCCTTACTAGATAGATTTGTCATCTCACCTATATCATATACATACAATGGTCATCACCTATATCATATACATACAATGACCATGAGATATCATAATAATTTCAATACAAATTGTAAATTTTGTTTCATATATATGTCAAATTGCACAAGTATGAGATTCTTCTAGTAATGTTTGGCCCTTGCACATGGTAGAAATTAGGATTTATCAGAGGATTACACTCATTTCCATATTGTAGTATTCTAGCTATAAAATAGTATGCAGAACATAAATAATTAGCTAGATATAAAATAGTATGCATAACATAAATAATTAGCTAGATATAAAATAGTATGCAGAGCATAAATAATTAGCTAGAAATGGCAGTGAAACAATGATATAACCAGAACAATACCATAATAATACCAAAATAACACCAGAAAGAGCACTTTGATTACTGAGAGAAATTTTCACTTGCCTCTTCGAGGGGGCAACCTCGAGGACAACAGATCTCTATTAAAATAATATCCAAGACAAAACATCTCATACCCTCTACTCCTATTTATATTAAATATGTCTATCCAAAAGAACCATCTAGAGGAAGATCCTTCTAGAAGCAAAAGTTTATATTAGGTCTTCTTACATTTGACTTATTCTTCCTTATTTCTATGCCTTATTAATATTATCCTTTATTACATGGAAATATATTATTCTACCTACGTGAGGGGTTAGGTCCGTAACATGTCCTCCCCCTTAAAAATAGCCTTGTCCTCAAGGCTTGAGATGAAGAAAGTGTTGGAGAATGGTAGCTAGTTCCCAAGTGGCATCTGTTGGAGTTGTATATTTCCACTGGACTAACACTTCCTTGATGGTGCATTGATACACGCTCAAGATGGTCAAAAAATGCTTGTGGTTGTAACCAAATGGAGCTTTCTTCATCCAACTCGGGAAGGTTGGTTTGATTTTGGCACTTAGTTGCAATCACCTTCTTTATGAATGAAACATGAAAAAAATCATGGATCTTAGAATGATTGGGAAAAGACAACTAATAGGAGCCCTGTCCCACACGCTTGAGAACGGTATAAGGACCATAAAATTTGGGCACCCGTTTCTGACAATGGTCAGTCTTGAGGGAATTTTTCTTATAAGGTTGTAGTTGAAGAAGTACCTGATCTCCTTCTGCATATTGACATTCATAGCTACCTTGATCTGCCTATTGCTTCGTGTGATTCTGGGGCATGGCCAAATTCTCTTTGAGGGCACGGAGAATAGCCTCTCGAACTGTAAGTGTTTGGTCAACTTCCTAGACCTTCAATACACCTGGCAGGTATGAGAGAAATGAAGGTGGATTTTGTCTATATGCTACTTCAAAATGAGTCATGTGGGTAGTTGTATGGTAAGAAGTGTTGTACCAAAATTCAACTAGTGGTAACCATTGATCCCATTGATTTTTCATTTCTGATGCAAAATAGTTCAAATATGTTTCCAAACACTTGTTGACGACTTTAGTTTGACCATTATTCTAGGGATCATAAGTTGTGCTAAGATGCAATTGAGTGCCTTGTAGATTGAACAGTTCTTGCCAAAAATTGCTGGTGAAAGTGGGGTCCCGATAAAAAATAATAGAATGAGGCATGCCATGAAGCTTGAATATCTTATCCATGAAAAGTTGAGCCACAGTGGAGGTTGTAAATGGGTGTTAAAGAGAACAGAAATGAGCATACTTGGAAAGATGATCATCTACCACCATGATGATTGATTTATTGCTCGATTTAGGTAAGCCCACAATAAAATCCATAGATATATCCCTCCAAATAGAAGATGGAATTGAAAGAAGTTTTAGTGTGTCGGGAGCTTTGAATGTTTCACCCTTCTTATGTTGACAAACATAAAATTATGACACAAAATTGTGAACGTCCTATTTCATACGATCGTAGAAAAAAGAGCGTTTGAACCAGTCATAGGTTTTGGTAAACTGTGAGTGCCCAACGGTGGGTAGCATGAAGCTCAGAAAGTACCGTGGATTTAAGTTTTTACTGTTTACTTAAATACAAATGTGTTTGTAGCGAAGCTCATCATTGTGCCAAGATTACCCTCGGGAACTAGAGAATTGGCATGCAATTGTTGTATCTGATGTAAAATTTATGGATCATGTAGCCATTCCTAGAAAACAACTTGGAGCCAATATGGTACACTGAAGGAGAGGGAAGAAAGGAATCCTTGATCTTAATATTTTCTGGAAAGTGCATAAGAAACCATATTGTCTTTTCCTTTCTTGTAAATGATCTCATAATCATATCCAGAGAGTTTAGTCACCCATTTTTGTTTCTCTGGGAAGGAAATGCGTTGTTCAAGAAAACACTTGAGGCTTTGATGATCTGTCTTAATTTGGAAGCGATTCCCCGATAGATAAGGGTGCCAAAGAGCTAGTACAAGAAGAATAGCCAACATTTTCTTTTCATAGATTGATTTTCCAAAAAAATTATCTGACAGGTGTTTGTTGGTAAAAGACAAAGGTCGACCCTATTGCATAATGAATGCTCCAATTCCTCTCTCAGAAGAATCACATTCCAGGAAAAAGGTCTTTGTGAAATCAGGAATGGCTAAGACTGAAGTGGTGCACATGGTTGCCTTCGAGGTTTGAAAGGCTTGAGTAGCTGCGGGAGTCCAAGTGAAAAAAAAAATTTTAAGGAGAGGAGTGAGAGGTGTTGCAATATTTCCATAATTATTAACAAACTTGCGATAATAAGTTGTTAAACCTAGAAATCCATGCAATATTTTGAGATTCTTTGGGCTAGGCCAATCCTGCAAAGCTTCAATCTTTTTAGGATCCACCCTGACATCGGTCTTTCCAACAAGATGACCCAAGTACTCAACTTCCGAGGCGTCAAAAGAACATTTAGGTTGTTTGAGGAAAAGTTGGTGCCGAGAGATAAGATGGAGAACTCGATCCACATGAGAAAGATGGGTTATTTAGGTTTTACTATAGATGAGAATATCATCAAAGAAGACTAAGAAAAAATGACATAGAAAAGGATGGACGACATGATTCATGACGCTTTGGAAAGTGGAGGGAGCATTACACAAGCCAAAGGGCATGACCAAAAAATCATAGTGGCGCTCATGAGTTTGAAATGAAGTCTTAGGAATGTCTTCCTCGTTCAAATGTATTTGGTGGTAGCCAGAACAAAGATCAAGTTTAGTAAAGAACTGGGCACCATTCAATTCATCCAAGAGGTCATCAATGACAGGAATGGGAAATTTGTCTCTAATGGTGAGTTCGTTGAGGGTGAGGAAGTCATGACACATGTGCGAAGAGCCTTCTTTCTTAAGGACCATGACCACAGAAGAAGAATAGGGGCTTGTACAAGGACAAATAACACCTACGTTGAGGAATTCTTGAACAATTTTCTCAATTTCATTTTTTTGGGAAAATGGATGACGATAGGGACATATATTGAGAGGAAGGTCATCGGGGACAAGGGGACTAGAATTATCACGAAGACCACATGGAGGAGGGAGTCCCGAGGGAGTGGAAAAAAAACTTGATGTTTGGAGAGGATGGATTGGAGGTCCTACGGCACAGAGGGTGTCTCAGTGGCTTGAATGGCATGGAGCTGTACAATAATGCTAGAATGTCCTTTTTTGAGTAGAGTTTCCATGCGATGGGAATTGATGATCTCCGGGGAACTGGCGGTGATGCCTCATAACTTATATTTTTTTCCCTCCTAGTGTAATTGCATGGTTAATTCCTTAAAATCCATGAGAATGGGACCCAAAGTCATTATCCATTCAACACCCAACACAATGTCACAATCGACCATGTCGATAACAAACATATGAGATTTCATGTGGTACTGACCAATTTGGAGACACACATTTTCACAATTCCCTCCACATTTCATCAACCCATCAATGGCAATCATGATTTCCAAATTATTGAAAACACAGATATAGAAATTGGTTGTTTGGGAAATGCGGCGATGTTACACATTATTTTTGTCATCCCTATGACTGTTAATGATGTAAACCTATATGTTTCCTTCAGAGGGGTCAATGGCCTAAATTCCTGAAGAAAGAAGGGAGAACTTTTCCTGAGAAAAGAAGTTGTATTTTCCTTTGTAAAAAACCTATTAAGGAGGATTTCCATAGGTTGCACTATACATAGGGTGCGGAAATGCCTGATTTCTGTACCTTTCTCTATAACTAGGTTGCAGAGTTTTCACAGGTTGCTCTATAGCTAGGGTGCGGAAATTCCTGTATGTGGGAAAAATGAGCATATTATCAATGCTTCTAGAAGGAGAAGATTCTATGGTGAGGTGGCCTTCGAATGGTTTGGATCATACTCGCTTTCCTGATTTAGTGGGATAATCCTAACCTCCTCACCTTATCCTCTTTAGGTTATAAAAGGATAGGAGCTCTCATGGAGAAAGTTAGATTGGCTTGTTATTGAGTTTTGTAGCTTGGGGTTTTTGGAGCTTGTATGTTGGCTTTGAGCTTTGCTTTGTCAAGATAGATTGTGAGTAGCTATTAGATCTATGGTCTCATAATCCTTGGAGCAAGAAGTGTGTGGGAATAAAGGAATTGTTGGAAGGAAGATGACAACATCAAGGCATCTGGTTGTATCTTTCTTCCACATCATTTGATACAGATACACTTTTATTCCCTATATGAATGTTATTTGTTCATATTGTATGATTCCTTGATCATGTACATAAGTTCATATCAAATAGACTCTGTTATTCTTGTCTTCGCTTGCTTGTGTTTATTTGAAGATATTTCTCCATAAGCCTCGTGACAAAGCTTGGATTGCATTGGCGAAGTCAGATCTTCAATATTTAAAAGGTATGTTCTAGATCGATTTCTCATTTGATAATTGAAATCTAAGGAAAGAGTAGTGCAATGTCTTGTTTTGTTCTAGTTTTGTAGTGAAGCTAGGGGGATTGATTTGTGTCCGCACTTAACAATTAGCCCGATAACAAAATTGGCAACTCGACTAGGGAATAAATTATTTTCCTAGTTTGTCTTTCTTTCCTGCTTTGATTGCCTAGGTTATGTTTTCTGAGTCACTAGGAGATCTAAATTGATTGTTTGATTGTTTAAGTTGATTGGAAAACCTTCATACTTTTTATTTTTTCCATTTTTTATTTGATTTCCGCACCCTGCATTGTGGGACAGTGCGGCAAAATAAGATCGATGTATCCTACCTTTTTGACAAAGTGTGGAATTTCTACACTCTATTAGTTATCTGGCTTGTGGCAATCAAGGATTTCCGCACTGTGTTAGTCTGACAACCTGCGGAGATTGTGAAAAAAATTAGTTTGTTGATGGTTTTCCCTGCCCAGATCTGTGATAAGTGTTTGGGGTGATTTGTTGGGTCTATTTACACTCTTATTGACATATTTGAATATTCTTTTAGCCATCTTTGCTTTGTTTTCTTTTGAAATATTTGGTCTCTTGCTTTGAGTGTCTTTCAGTTACAAAGCTTTGTTTTTCTTTAGAATTGTTTGGTGAAAGAACTTTTTCTTTTATTGAATAGTTTGTGTTAAAAGAGAAAATTTGTTTGGGTTTCTTTGTTTTATAGATATTTTCTATTGCTTTTAGCTATCTTTGAAACAAAAAATTGATTTCTTTCTTTACATTAGATTGGGAGCATCCTTGTATTTGAAGTAGCGAAATTGCATGATTTTTGGCGTTTTTGGTCTTGAATTCTAAAAACAATTCCCCCTCATGGTCGTGGGGAGGCCAAGAATCATGTATTGGTGTATAGTCTCTTTTGTTCAGTTCTTGAAGATCTTGATGCTGATGAGCTTAATAAAATTTTGGGACATGGTGCATATGGGAATGATAAACGTTTTCTCCTTCTCGTAATATAGCTTTCATCGAAGTGAAATGTTTGCATTCTCATTTCTTTGAATTGTTTAGAGTCGGTCAAAACATCATATTGTCCATGCCATTTTCCTTTTCAGTAACAACAACCTTAAAAATAAAACTCTTATAAAATTTGATCAGACATTTTTATATTTTCTGGTAGGAAACCTACATTAGATTAGTTGTATGGCTTTGGAATAGGCCTGAAAGATAACTTTCCAAAGCTGCAAACAAACATAGAATCTTGCATTAGGGAGTGGTGAAATCCACTTGCTACATTTTTTCTTGGGAAACCCTTCTCACACAAGGTTCAAACCTGAGGTTGCATTGAGACTGGCAGAGTTACTCACCCTGCTTTGTTGGTCGTGGTGTAGAGATTGCATGTATTATGGGGGTCGCTTGAAGGTATACACACAATGATGAGTCGAATCCTTTTAAGTTGATTTTGGGCTAGATACCCTACCTTTGGGCGTGGATCGGACTGTCAATTGTTTCCCTAGGCATCACTGTAATAATTGGTAACCTTAGTGGCCTATCTCTCTAGGGTCTTTACATGAGGTGATTGTGGAGGGGAAAGTCTTCATGGTACCTAGAATCGACGTTGGCCAAACTCACTCAGGCTCCTTGGAGGGTATACCCATGATTATGTGTGGGAGCTTGCACCAGGGTGTAAGTCCGTTAAGTTGGTCGTCAAGGTAACTTTTCTACCCGCTCTATCTCATCCCATTCTTATATTGTTCTCACGACATTGGATTTCATCACTAACTAGTGTGCTAATTGTGAGAAGGTTTTGTTTGCTTGCTTGCGTACTAGATTTTTAGCATGTGTTGTTTGTTTTCCCTAGTGGACTCTAGGTTGGATTTTTGTTTTTAATGGTTCCATTTCCTGAAATGACCAATGAAGGAACCCCTGCTCTAGGGGAACCTTTTGTTTTTCCTTCTTATGGAAATATTGGTCCTCCTCACATAGCTACTTTGAGCCTTCTAGGCCTCACGATTAGATTGTCGGTGTGGTTTTTTTCCACTCAGGTAATCTCAAATGCAGCTAGTGCTTTGGTTGTAATCACTTCCCCCCAATAACATCAACCTCATGTTGATCCTTCACCTTCTTCACCAATAATATCTTCTATGCCTTCTTCACTTGCAAGGTCTTCTTCCATTTCATCTTCTTCGCCAAGTGAAAGATCTGAAGCTAGTAACCCGATGAATAAGAATAAGAAGAAAAGGAAGACTTAGAAGAAGAAAAATGAACAAAGGTCTAAGATTCCAACCATTACCAGACATGTTGGAAAGAAACCAGTTACTGTTAATCGTGATGGGAGTGTTGATGATGTCACAATCACCCAATCAACCTATAATCCCAGGTACCCTTGAAGTTTTGTAAGGGTATCCATCTTCTTAAGGATTTCCCTAGTTTATCCAAGGTTGTAGAAGCATGGTCTACACACCCTCACCAACCCATGTCGTTAGCCTCTGAACAACATGTTGATGACCTCCCATCAACTAGTCACGATACAATTGGGAAAAAGAAAAGTAGAGTCAAGTTTTGGTGTATGTTATGCAGATAAATTCATCTAACTCACCTTTTCCCTCGTATGTATGAAGCCTCGAAATTAATGGAAGACCTGACTATTTCCCAACCTCAACTTCCAACTTCTTATCGCAAGCTTACTCTTGACCCACCTGTAGTTGATGGTATGATCAATCTGATCCCTTCATCGGTCAATCTGGTTGATCATGTAGTCAATCTGGTCACGTCCTTAGTTGAACCATTTGACCAAGTGGTTGATCTGATCCCATCCTCGATCAATCCCACTCTCCCGTTAGAGAGTGCAACCCAAGTGGTCGATCTGATCCCATCATCGGTCGATCCCACTCTCTCGTTAGAGAGTGCAACCCAAGCGGTCAATCTGTTTCCACCTGCCAACCCCATTCTCCCCTTTAAGAATGAAACCCAAGTGGTTGATCTGATCTCGTCATCGGTCGATCCTAATCTCCCACTTGAGAGTAAACCCAATGCTGCCCATGTTTTTCTCGTTGATACAGAATCCACCATGTTGGGGGTCATTCCACCTTCTCCCATGGAACCCCCCCCCCAAGTAATGAGGCCATCCTTTTTTATTAGGGTGTGCTAACTAGACCTCATCTTCCCTCTCACATTCCTTTCAAGATTACAGTACAAGTTTGTGGTCGAGATGTTCCTCAGACGTTGATAGATGAAGTTTCGTTCATTAGTATTTTTTCCTCTCTTGCTTGGTAAGCTTTGGGTTATCCTCATCTTGTGCCAGTTACCCAGACTCTGTTTTCTTTTAATAGAATAACCAATCACCCTTTAGGAATCCTTTCTCAGTTTCCCGTAACTTTGGGAGGGAAAACTGTCTTTATTGACATTATGGTAGTCCAAGACCCCTTGGATTTCGATTTACTCCATGGGCAAGATTATGTTTATGCCATGAAAGCTATTGTGTACACTCTTTTTCATGTGATATCTTTCCCACACGATGGAGGAGTGGTCACTATTGATCAACTTTCGTTTATTGTCCCTAACTTGACCATCAACTCAATGAATATATGCAGACGGTATCGCCCTTGCCACAGGTCAATTATGTGGCATTGTATCCCATGCCTTTGGTTGCCGATGCAGATGATCCTCTCATTGTAAGCTCAATATCTTATGACTTGGATATGGTAGTTGACATGGTGATATCTTCGGTGGGGCTATTGGAGCCTGATCTCCTTACCCCTGTTGCGACCCTCGACATGTGTTCTTTCCAGAGTGTGTTTCTTGCGTCAAGTGAAGATATCTTAGAGGCCATAACCGAGTTTTGTCCCTTGACATGGTGTCCTTCCAAAGCACTATCCTCTTGGAAGCCATGATCAAGAATAGAATATGAGCATGCTTTTCTTATTTCAAGCTCGTTAAAAAATGAAACCATCTTTGAGCATGATTTTCTGATTTCAAGCTCGTTAAAAAATGAAACCAGTTACGAGGATAGTTTTTGCATCTCTGTGGCAACCTCGTTAAAAAATGAAACAAAGGTTAAGAGAATAGTTCTTGTTTCTATGTCAAGCTCGTTAAAAAATTAAATAGAGGTATGGGGATTGAACCTGGATTCTCGCGCATAGTTCTTTTTCCTGTGTAAAGCTCGTTAAAAAATGAAAAAAATGTTCCTCCTCTTTGTTTGAGTCAAGTCCTTCGTCTAGTATTTGAATCTTAATTTCATTCTCGTGTGATGTTGGATGAATTGAAGCTTGGGGGGAAATGCTTCCATCCTCTGGAATTCATGTTGAAGTTGAGCCGCTAGCTTCTTAAGATGGGGGATAAGTACGGACCATCCCTGAATGATGCGTTGGGAAGTCACAAGCATAGTTTTCTATGGTTCAAGCTTGTGTAAAAATGAAACCACCTACCTCAAGGATAGTTTCCTTTGGTTCGATCTTGTGTAAAAATGAAACGAGGTCCAAGCATAGTTTTGTTTAGTTTTTAATCTTGTGTAAAAATAAAATCTATCCCAAGCATAATTTTGTTTTGTTTTAAGCTTGTGTAAAAATGAAAACAATCTCGAGCTTAGTCTTTGTTCTTTCTCATGCTCGTAAATCAATGATAATGTAACCGAGTATACTTTTATCACTTTTTCGGACTCGTAAAGGTTATATGAAAAAGGAAACCCCCCGGAGTTCCCTTTAAGCTCTTTTTAGACTCTTTAAACATGAAAAGATTGTCGAGGGAGCTTGTTCTTTTCACACTCGTAAAAGTATTTGAAGAAAACATTTGATGGGCGATATATTATCACTTTTTTGGTCTCATAAAATTAATTTACAAAAAAGGAACTGAGAGACTTCTCTTTAAGTGTTTTTCAGACTCTCTAAACATGAAAAACCCCTGAGTTTTCTTTCTTTGGACTCGTAAAACAAACATTGAAAGGCCTGTATGGGACTAAACCACTCCTTCCTAGGGTTTGTTAAACAAACTCCAAGGGACTCATCCGAAGGATGAGATTACATCTACAAGCATATGTTATCCTCCTCAAGCTTGTGTAAAAATAAAGAGGTACTCACCAGAAATGGTGGGGGGAAATTGGGAAAGAAATGTATCTAAACCTGTATTCTATGGAAGAGTCACTTTTGAACATGACACCCTTTCACTTGATTTGTGTCTAGGTCTGAAAATCATCTTGTCTCTTGATCATAATCCTTTATAAGATTACAATTTTGGTCTCTGATCCCTATTTTTGAGTCAGTGTTTCCAAGGTAGTTGTTGTGTCGCCAATATGTTCAAAGAGAATTTCAACCTGGAAAGCCTTTTATTGCTTCTGCCATTTCTGCAGTCCTTAAGATTTCTATTGCATTGGCCATCCCTGAGTCAGTCCTGAGTCATTGGTTACTTTGATCTACTTCAAATCTTGTTACCTGTTGCATGTCATTGATGGGGGATACATTAAGTCCCTCTTGCGATGCGTCTTTTCCTATCGACTTCAAATGATTATCCAAGAATTATACTTAGAAACTAATTGGTACCTCGAAACTTGCATTCCTCAATGGCAGGTTTCCTCGCTTTCGATAGTGGGTTTCCATTATTGACTCCTGATAGGGAGATTCCATTGAGTGTTTGAATTCAACTCATTAATTCACACCTTTTGGATTGTACTAGTGTACCTTGGAAGTCATTGACATTAATGGTGATTTCCCTAACACTTGTTAACGATATACACTAATGACTAGTAATCAAGTGGTTTCTACCATGTTCGACTTCAACACATGTATTCACATGGTTAGATTCGTACTATAGGGTGGTGGATATGAAGACCCTGGATCTTTTCTAATAGATTCAGGTTGTGTTAGAGTATATTCAAATTGTATTGTTGCATAGATCCACATTGTATGTCTCGTGGCTATGTTCAAATTTGAGTCTTTAAAACATATATCCACAGTGTATTTTTGGTGGATATGTTTAGATTTGAGTCATATTGGCATGGATCCACAATGTATGTTTGGTGGCCATGACCTGTCTTACTTGAAATGGATCTTCACATGTCGACATTTATGCTTTGAGTCATTTGTATTCTGAGCATGGGAATGTCTACCTTAGTGATGATATATTATTGTATTGTATTTCCTTGTTTGTTGGTAGGTTTCCGACCGATGTGTTCCTTGTTCCCTACACACACTCGACAAAGTATTTCAGCTATCACTCTGTTATAACTTCATACTTTGGGGGGATCTTTATTACACATTATTTTCATCATCCCTATGACCGTTAATGATGTAAACCTATATGTTTCCTTCAGAGGGGTCAGTGGCCTAAATTCCTGAAGAAAGAAGGGAGAAGAACTTTTCCTGAGAAAATAAGTTGTATTTTCCTTTGTAAAAATCCTATTAAGGAGGATTTTTGCAGCTTGCACTATACACAGGGTGAAGAAATGCATGATTTTTGCACCTTTATCTATAAATAGGTTGCAGAGTTTCCGTGGGTTTCTCTATAGCTAGGGTGCGAAAATTCCTGTACGTGGGAAAAACAAGCGTCTTCTCGATGCTTCTAAAAGGAGAATCTTCTATGGGGAGGTGGCCTCCGAAAGGTTTGGATCTTACTCGCTTCCATAATTTAGTGGGATCATCCTAACCTCCTCACATTATCCTATTCAACTTATAAAAGGAGAGGAGCTCTCATGGAGAAAGTTAGATTCGCTTGTTATTGAGTTTTGTAGCTTGGGGTTTTTGGAGCTTGTATGTTGGATTTGAGCTTTTCTTTGTCAAGATAGATTGTGAGTAGCTATCAGATCTATGGTCTCAAAATCCTTGGAGCAATAACTGTGTGGGAAGCAAGGAACTGTTGGAAGGAACCTGACAACCTCAAGGCATATGGTTGTATCTTTCTTCCACATTATTTAATACAAATACACTTTTCTTTCCTATATAAATGTTATTTGTTCATATTGTATGATTCCTTGATAATGTACATAGTTTCATATCAAATAGACTCTGTTATTCTTGTATTCATTTGCTTGTGTTTATTTGCAGATATTTCTCCATAAGCCTCGTGACAGAGCTTCGATTGCATTGGCGAAGTCCGATCTTCGATATTTAAAAGGTATGTTCTAGATCCATTTCTCATTTGATATTTAAGTGCACTATCTTGTTTTGTTCTAGTTTCATAGTGAAGGTAGGGGGATTGATTTGTGTCCACACTTAACAATTAGCCCGATAATAGGGGATAAATAAAATTATAGGTGCTTCCACTATCAACAATAATGATGAACTTCCAACGCTTAATGTAACCAATTAACTTGAGGGTTTGGGGAGAAAAGAATCCAGTGAGAGCATTTAGGGAAATGACAAGTTTGACTCTGGAGGGTCTGAGGGAGGGGTCATGTCAGTGGGCTCAGGTGACACAGCCATGAGGGGAGGCTCAACATTATCTTTCGAAACATCCTTTGAGATGGCCATAAAAATATTTGTTTCCTTACACTTGTGGCCATGGAAATAGTTTTCATCACAATTATAACTAAGGCCTTTGAGTTGGCGTTCAGCCATTTTTTCCCTGGTCAATTTCTCGAACTTTAGTGGAGTAGAAGGATGAGTGGGAATGACTAGTTTAGTGCGAGGAATAAAGGAGGGTTTATGGGTTTGAGAAGAGATAACCTTTTTTGATTCCTTAGCTCTTTTAGTAGCTTCCACCTAACTCTGAGGCCGAGCCATGAGGACATGGACACAAATCTCATCCTTGAGGCCACTGATAAAACATTCTAAAAAAAAACATCAAACATGCCCTATGTATGGAAAGTCAATTGCTCAAAAGAGGCTATAAATTATTCCATTGTCCCATCTTGTTTCAACTTCGTCAAATGACCTAAATGGTTGGTTTCATTGTCAAGACATTCATAAAGCTCTGCCACAAATTGTGTAATGTTCCCAAACCAATTTGTCGTTGGGAACACTAACTACTCACTGTTAACTGTTGTGTGTGTGTTTGTTTGCAGGTTTACTCTTGGAGTTGCGTATTAGGGTTTATAGATTTAGTTATCAGTTATGTGAACATAGATCTGAGGATGAAACATATGGAAATACAAGAGATAATAAGAAACACCAGAGATAGAACTAAACAACATATATCTGACCTTTATTTAGATAATATGAAAGAACCTAATACAATAGGATTGAAGATCTGGAATAACGTCAGATAGATCCTCTAGTTGGAGTATGAGCTACTAAAAAATTCTCAGATAAGAATATATAAGTCTCTAAAGGATGAATACAATATTAAGACCAATACAAATAAACCAGGGTCATGTCCAAACTCCCCTCATTGAAGATACACTCTCCTAGATAGCTGAGAAGGTCCAATATTTCGTCCATGCTGATGGAAGCCCTCAAATGCCACAAAACGTAGTATAATAGTAGATCGGGGCAAGTTAAGCCCCCTCCTGAAGTCTCAAGCCAAAATACAAATATCTACTTTGCAATATGTTGAAACCCCAAACCAGGCTGCGCCCTCCTCAAGATTGCCAAGGCCCAATATTTCATCCCTGATGACGGAGACCTCCAAATTATCTGAAACTCTCTAGAAAGGTAGATCGAGGCAAGGTGAACCCCCAAGTCAATTCTCAGGATGATATGTGAAGTTTTTCCCTTCCAAACTGAGTAGATATACTTTCCAATAACACCCTCCTTCTCTCCAAAACTTTCCAATGATTTAGAAAATCAAATGGAAAATATAACTCATCCAAAATGCACAAGAGATGATGATCAAGGCCCTGCAAAAGCCTTCTCAAGTGCTTGGATCGAATCTTCCTTCTATCAATGGTGCAACCCCTTGTTGGAAACCCTCCAAGTTACGCCTTCTTGTTGCCCTGGATGGAAAATGGTACTTGTAACTATTGTAGAATGGTGTGGGTGGAGTATTGCATCCTCGATACCAAGCTTGGAACAAGAGAGGTGGAATATTTCACCACTGAGTTGTCCTCTAGGGTTTTTATTCTCAAAGTCCTCAAAATTGTTGTGCTCTAGAGCCCAAAAGTAAAATGAAATAATAATCCAAGGTGAGTGAGAGGTCCGCCCTTGCCTTTCCTTTATACCTCCAATTTGTTTCTTAGTTGAGTTAGTTAACCCCTAGGTTTAATTCCTAACTCACTCTCACATGTTCTATTCCTTCATTGAGTTAGTTTTCCTTTTCCATGTCAACTTAATATTATAATGTTGAGTTTAGTTGACTTCTCCCCATAGTGCATGAGACTATAGTCTAGTTGGGATGACTAGAATTCTGAGTCTCTCCAATCCTCTTCATCAAGAGGTGGGGGACATTACAATCTACCTTGCTATAAATTTCTTTCCCACAAGAAATTCTGAACTTGTCTCCTATAATACTTGTTCACTCTCCCAAGTGGCATCGTCAATAGGTAATTCCTTCGATTTGACTAAGTATTCCCTAATGATCCTCCTCCTTCAATTATTTTCTCAAACCTCCAATATCTCCTCTGGTATCAGTATCAAATTCCCTTCTTCATCTAAGGGTGGCAGTACCTCAATTGGAGTGATGAGTTGGCCGATGGCTCTCTTCAAGCATGACACATGGAAAATGTTGTGTATTTTGTTTCTCTATGGAATATCAAGCTCATAAGCTATGGCCCCTACCTTCATGTTGATCCTGTAGGGTCCAAAGAATAAGGGTTGGAGATTTTCTACTCCACTTCTTTTGATGGATGCCTGTCTGTATGGTTGGAGTCTCAAGTAAACCAAATCACCAACCTCAAAAGTACGTTCTACTCTATGCCTATCTACCTAAACCTTTTGTTGATTCTGTGCCCTCTGCAAATGATCCTTCATTTATCTGAGTGTGTCCTAACTCTGCTAGATCCAATCCTAAGCCATAGGAGCCCTGCTATCACCAAAGAAAGGATGATTTTAAGGATGGAAACTTATATTAAAATGTAGAAACTTAGGCTAATATTAATAGTCCTAATATGAAAAATGTAAAATGTTTGGCAATAGTTTTGTAAAAATATTCAAATTTATAATAATTTTATATAGTTTCTATAAAATTTTGGCAATTTTTAAGGTAAAAAAATTTTATTCTATGGAATTTGGGCAAATAATTTTTAGAAAAAATTGTAATTAGCGAATCATTTTTTGGGAAAAGCCATGGAAAATTAGCCCAATGACGAAATTTATCCCCTAAAATCATCTATGCACCAAATAAAATCTCTACAAAGGAGAGTGGATCCTAACTGTACATGGCTTTGAATGGATTCATACCAATAGACATATGATGAGTTGTGTTGTAACAATATTCTCCCAAATGTAACCACCTGAACCATGCTTTTTGTTGCCCTGATAGATAATTTCGGAGGTAGCCTTCCACCCACTTATTGACTATTTTTGTTTGACAATCAAACTGAGGATGGTAAGTGGTGCTAGGAGTCAAGGTTGTACCAACCAACCTGAATAATTCCTACCAAAAAGTGCTCATGAATCGGTTGTCCCTGTCACTCACAATGGTCTTGGGTAAACCATGTAGTCTAAAAGCCTCCCTGAAGAACAAATCTGCAACCTATGTTGTACTGAAGTCTGTGGCAATGGAGAGGTGTGAAAACTTGGTTAATTTGTCCACCATTACAAAAATACAATCTTTACCCTGTGCTTTGGGAAACCCCGTGATGAAGTCCATAGAGATGCTTTCCCATTTGTGCTCTATGATAGGTAGAGGTTGTAATAATCCTGTTGGATGTGTGTGCTCATCCTTGTTTGCCTTAAAAGTAGTGCAATCCTTGATGTGGTGCATCACATATTCCTTCAACCCTTTCCAAGAAAACCTTTTCTTTACTTGTCGGTATGTTTTGAAAAATCCTTGATGTCCCGCCACAGGTGAATCATGGAACAATTGAAGAACCTTGGCCTTTAAGGTTGACTCAGGGACCAATAAAATTTGGCCCTTGTAGTAGATGATTTCATCCATGATCCTAAAGTTTTCATCCTGTATATGTCCATCCATCAATTGACATTCAAATTGGTTCTTTGAGTACTCTACTAGGAGGTGGGCCTTCCAGTCAACTGAGATATCGGTCATATCATAAATCGATGGCCTCCTGGATAATGCATATGCCACTACATTATTCTTCCCCTTGACAAACTCAATGTCAAAATCATAAGCTTGTATCTTGATAACCCACTTATGATGCCTCGTATTTAATTCCTTTTTCTCCAACAAGTACTTAAGACTGTTATGATTTGTCCTCACCACAAATTTCACCCCTACCAAGTATTTCCTGAACTTAGCCAATGTGTGCATGATAGCCAACATCTCTTTGCATAGATGGTATAAATAATCTCAGGGCCCCTCATTTTTCGGCTCTCATAGACAAGAGGGTGTGTTTTCTGTATAAGAAATGCTCCAATGCCCTCTCCAGAGGCATCACACTCCACTATGAAGGGTTGGCCGAAATCTAGTAGAGCTAGGACTAGGCCCGTACTCATTACCTTTTTCATTTTGTCAAAAGTCAATTATGACTCTGAACTCCATTTTAATGCTCCTTTCTTGGTCAAGTTGGTTAAGGGTGCACAAAGCTATGAGAAACCCTTGACGAACCTCCTGTAGTAGCAACAAATGCCAAGAAACCCCTTCAATTCTGTGAGGGTCTTAGGTGTGGGCCAATCAAGTATAGCTTGGATATTCTCTTGGTGTACCTGTACCCCCTTTAACCCAATGATGTGTCCGAAATAGAGGACCTTTGTCATTCCAAATTCACATTTGGATTCATTTTCATACAATGATTGATCCTCCATAATGGCTAGAATCTGTTCTACATGATGAATGTGCTCCTCCCAAGTCCTTCTATAGATCAAGAAGTCATCAAAGAACACTAAGAGGTGATTCCTTAATTGTTTGTTGAATACATGGTTCATGAAAGATTGAAATTTGGCTGGCACATTAGTCAATCCAAATGGCATCACTAAGAACTCATAGTGATCGTAGTGACATTTGAAAGTAGTTTTGGACACATCATGTTCCCTCATCTTGATCTGATGATAGCCAGAGTGTAAATAAATCTTGGTGAAGTAAACAACCCCATGGAGATCATCCAACAACTCATCAATCCTTGGAATGGGATACATGTTCTTAATTGTCTTTTTGTTCAATTCCCTATAATAAATGCACACGCGCATGGTCCCATCCTTGTTTTTTACTAGTACCACTGAAGATGCAAAAGAATTGGAACTCGGTCTAATGTGGCCCATGTCTAGCAGTTCTTTGATAGCCTTCTCCATTTCATATTTGTACTTCTTTGGGTGTCTATAGGGAGTAGTGATGATAGGTTTCTCTCCCTCTTCCAACTCTATGATATACTCAAACCTCCTATCTAGTGGTGCTCCTAGTGGAATACATTCAAACACCTTGTTATGCTTGTCAATGATCCTCTTAATATCTGGTGAATAGTGGGTCTCTCCCTTCTTATACAATTGTACTGATATTATACACTCAATAACATATACAATGTCTTCTCTTCTAAAAATCGCCTCCATGCACGTTGTTGTAACCACCCTAGGTGTGTTTCCTGACATGCCCCTGAGAACTACCTTTTTCCCACTTTCCTCTATGAAGGACATCTCTATGGTATTGTAGTTGGTATTTATTGGCCCCAACGTACTAAGCCACTGAACCCCAAGGATGATATTGGTGTCTGGAAGGTCCATCACATAGAAGTCTTGTGCTAAATCATGTCTTCCCAATGTAATCTTCATCCTTGCAATATACCTGTTACAGGGCATAATGCTCCCCCCTGCTACTTCCACCTTGAATCCTTCAAATTCAACAGTGGGTATGTGTCTTGTTTATAGTATATTTGAGTCAATAAAGTTGTGAGAATATCCCCCATCAATGAGAACCGAAACTTTCTTCCCCTGAAACACCCCTCTCATCCTGAAAGTGTTGTAATTGGGTACCCCATTGTTGGATGCCAATGTATCCTTATCATCTATTGCAATGTTGTGACTTGTACCTTTATCTTCTGTAATTTCGGTGGTGTATTCTTCTATGTTTTGTAGGTGGTCGAAATCTATATCCTCCTCATTATTAGAAGTTACCTCAATGTAATATGCCTTGCCTCTTCTCATACATTTGTGGGATGCATCCCAAGGTTCTTTTCATGTATAGAACAATTGTTTCATCCTCATTTCTCTTCTAGTGTTATCATCCATTCTACCCCTTCTTCTGTCAAATCCCCTTTGGTCTATTCCTCCTTGGTTCATGGGAGGTCTTTGGTCTCTTTCGCCTTTATTTATAGGTGGTATAGGGATGAATTTAGATTTCTCTACTAGGCCTAGATCTCTTGTCCTCCATATAGAATCATGTAAGTTGGTAGGTTTGAAATCCTTTACCCAACCCTTTAAGGGTTCCATCAATCCCTCTATGAAAAGCATCATGAGTCTTAACTGAGACACATCCTACACCATGACTGCTATCCTTTGAAACTCCTCAATATACACCTCTAGTGATCCTATCTTCTTGAGTTGGGTGAGTTCCCTGAAATGTAGCTCTAGATCCCCCTGGTCAAACCTGTCAATAAGCCTCTGTGTAAACTCTGTGTAAGCCACAATCTGATTGTGGCCTAGTGTAGTTAACCCATGGTACCACTAGTCATGATCCTTTCCTTCCAAGTACATGGTGGAAAACTTGATGGCATCCATTTCTCTCATTGGGTTAAGTTGTAGGTAAGTTTCAAGTTTCTGCACCCAAGCCTGTGTAATCACCTTGAAAGATCCATCAAAATAGGGGATTTCCATTTTATCTTCTCTACGCTCTAACGCATAGTTTTTCCTATGGTACAACATGGTTTTACCTTTGTGTTTAAATCCACAATATTGATCCAGTGTGATTTGTCTCTGGAATGCTACGCTTAGTGAGTTATATTCCCTGACATACTGATCAATATTGTCCTCAATTTCATCTTGGTAGTTTCGTTGTGTCTGTTCATCCAAGAAAGAAGGTAGATAGGGTCTATGGGCAATCCTGTTGTGTGTCTGTCGCTGTGGTGCACCTCCTCCATGGATCTTCCCCTCAGTGTGATAATGGGGAATGTGCTCCTATTGATGTCTATACCCTCCATGAGATCGACTAGCCTCTCTATTTGCATACATTTCAGGCTCCTTTCCTCCATGAGTCAAATGTAATAGTACCCGTGAGATCTTATCCTGACTAGAATTTACCTTCTTTAAGGTCTCCCTCAACTCACTCTGACCCCTGTGCACTTCCTCTTGGTTTTTCTATAAGTGGTGTACCAATGCACTCTCTGTCTGAAGTATAGACTGATGTAGTTCCTTTGCAAAGCTTGCTAAGACCTGTGGCTCACTGTCCTCACCTAAACCTTCCATATCTGCCTCGAGTTCACCTAACTTCTTCCTACGTATGCCCATATAGATACCACTGAACTTCTACATGCGCTAATCCCCATTGGCTGGGAGGGTGAACGCTCTGATGCCACTATAATGTTCCCAAGCCAATTTTTTCGGCGGGAACACTAATTACTCACTGTTAACTGTTTTGTGTGTGTGTTTGTTTGCAGGTTTACTCTTGGAGTTGCGTCTTAGGGTTTATAGATTTAGTTATCAAGCATGTGAACACATATCTGAAGATGCAACATATGGAAATACAATAGATAACAAGAAACACCAGATACAAAACCAAACAACATAGATCTGACCTTTATTTAGATAATATGAAAGAACCTGATACAATAGGATTGCAGATATGGAATGACGTCAGATAGATCCTTTAGCTGGAGTATGAGCTACTAAAAAATTCTCATATAAGAAAATATAAGTCTCTAAAGGATGAATATTAGCTGCATACCAATACAAATAAACCAAGGTCACATCCAAACCCCCCTGGTTGAAGATACGCTCTCCTGGATAGATGAGAAGGTCGAATATTTCATCCCTACTGATGGAATCCCTCAAATGCCACAAAACTAAGTATAATAGTAGATTGGGATAAGGTAATCCCCCTCCTGAAGTCTCAAACCAAAATACCAAGATATGCTCTGCAATATGCTGAAACCCCAAACCAGGCTGCGCCCTCCTGAAGACTGCCAAGGCCCAATATTTTGGCCCTGGTGATGGAGTCCTCCAAATTCTATGAAACTCTCTAGAAAGGTATATCGGGGCAAGGTGAACCTCGAGGTGAAGTCTCGGTCTAATATATGAAGTTTTTCCCTTCCAAACTGAGTAGATATAGTTTTTAATAGCACCCTCCTTCTCTCAAAACCTTGCCAATGCTTCAAAAAATCAAATGGAAAATATAACTCCTCCAAAATGCACTAGAGATGATGATCAAGGCCCTACAAAGAAAACCCAAGTGTCCAAATGTCCAGAATCCTTATCAAGCTCTTGGATCGAATCTTCCTTCTATCAATGGTGCGCCCCCTTGCTGGAAACCCTCTAAGTTACACCATGTTGTTTCCCTGGATGGAATATGGTACCTGTAACTCTTGTATAATGGTGTGGGTGGAGTCTTACATCCCAAATACCAAGCTTGGAACAAGAGAGGTGGAATCTTTCACCACTGAGTTTTCCTCTAGGGTTTGTATTCTCAAAACCCTCAAAATTGTTGTGCTCTAGAGCCCAAAAGAAAAATGAAATAATAATCCAAGGTGAGTGAGAGGTGCGCCCTTGCCTTTCCTTTATACCTCCAATGTGTTTCTCAATTGAGTTAGTAAACCCCTAGCGTTAAATCCTAACTCACTCTCACATGTTCTATTTCTTCATTGAGTTACTTTTCCTTTTCCAAGTCAACTTAACATTATAATGTTGAGTTTAGCTGACTTCTCCCCATAGTGCATGAGACTATAGTCTAGTGGGGATGACTAGACTATCGATTCTCTCCAACCCTCTTTATCAAGAGGCATGGTACATTACAAATTGTTTCCAAGCCACATACCCTTGGCGGGCATTTTTTCTCCATTGCCACCATTGCCAACATTCTTTATCTATATGGAGAACACCATATCTCAGTTTTTCCAACTCATCTATAATTCCATACAAAGAGAAGTAATGTTCCATTTGAGTTACTGAGCCAGTGGGATTCGAGCCATCAAATTTGGTCACATCCACACGTGGAAGTCGTAGGTCATGTTGAAAGTGATGGGGCTGAAAATTATGGGAATGAGAGGGAAGATCTGCATAGATATGCAGCTTGGCGAAGATCATCGTAGTGAAAGAGGTGAGCTGGGTATTGAAGGATTCAAGTTGGGTAGCGAGGTCATGTTTGATGTCGTCCATTTTGGCATCAATGGAGGAATGCATTTTTTTATTGATGGTGGAAACATTGACATTGATTTTTCTCACTTATTGTTGGGTGTCTGTGAAATTAGAGTACAAGGAATTGAAGCAAGCTTCCAAGTCTTGGTTATGGGTGTGGGCCATGATGAAGAGGGAAAACGACAAGGGATGGGTGGGACCACACAAAAAATGGGTTATGGGTGAAGTGTATCACGACGATCCAGACGCCGAAGGAAATCCAATGGGGTAAGGCCCAAATAAGGGTGTTAGAAGGGGGTCGGGTCCACAAGAAAAAAAATTGTTGAAAAATGACAAGTATGACTGCGATAAGGGCGAAGAGAGGAATCCAACAGAATAGGCCTACAATAGTGGTGCCAACAGGATCAAAACTTTTTTTACCCTCGCAGAGTTATACTCCGATCTGAAGAATACTGTAGTGATAAAATGCCCAAATTCTTAACAGGAATAAATGTTTAGTAATTTCGCAACCTGAATGTAGGATACAGTTGCACAACAATAGATTTTTTCTGTTCTATTTTTTTTTCATTCTTAGGGTTAGGGTATTCAAGGGTTCTAGAGACAAGGGTTTTCCCTATGCTATAGCTCTCTGATATATGTGTGGCATCCAACAATAGTACTCGACCCAATATCTCATGGCACCAATTAAGGAGGCTAGAATGTGCCCTTAGCCGTACTATTAGACTACTCAGGTACTAGAGAGTATACTCCCAAGTGTTGTTCTCGATGGAACTATAGCAGTCAGGCGGCCGATCGTTTTATCTATGGAGGGATTTAGTAGATCTAGGCCAATCCATATACAAGTGTTTTCTGATGTGCTACCACTCGAAGGGGTACCAACAAGGGTTACATGGGTGGCCAACATATGTGCGCTTAAGTATCACTTGTATTTTCTTCATATATGAACCCCCGACCGTGGGTTGATGCACATAATGACACATCTATGCATCTTTAAGACGTTGGAAATGTCTCCACCCTGAAAAAAAATTAACCCACAATTTTCTGCCAAGGAAGGTGCTTTGATACCACTTGTAGTATTCCAGATATAAAATAATATGCAGAACAAAACTAATTAGCTAGAAATGGCAGTGAAACAATGATATAACCATAACAATACCACAATAATACCAGGATAATACCATAATAACACCAGAAAGAGAACTTTGATTACTGAGAGAAATGTTCACTTTCCTCTTCGAAGAGCTCTATTACAATAATATCCCAGACAAAACTTCTCATACCCTCTACTCATATTTATACTAAATATGCCTATCCAAAAGAACCATCTAGAGGAAGATCCTTCTAGTTATTGCTAGGCCTTATTAATATTGGCCTTTATTACATGGAAATATATTATTCTACCTAAGTGAGGGGTTAGGTTACTATCACATATACAAGACAATTCTACCTACAATTTGTACTTTCAATCAACAAATTGGGAGTACCTATGGATATAATATTTCATTGCGATATTAACAACACCACATCAAATGATCCTAGAATTATGCTACCCCAATATTTCAATCATCTCTAGTTGTCAACATAATAAATGTAGTGAAATGCCATTTAATGTATCTACATTATTAGCAAAAACAATCATATGATCATTACTCCCAACATGTCACCTAAGATTCTATTAAACCTCTATTCATAAACCAATTTTTTTTTTCATAATTTGATAAGTAGAATAATAAATTTAAAATATTTGGAATGCCAAATAAAACCTAATGTTTCTACCTCAGTACCAAACCCATGATCCTATTTGATTTACCATCTCTTTACATTCATCCTTTTAACATCTATAGCCCCTACTTTTCTTAGAAAAACTTTATAAACTTACCTCCATGACCAATCATATTTTTCCTATACAAACTATTTTGAATCCATTTGTAATATATCCATATCCTTAAAGTCATATTTTTTATATAATTTCATATACAAAAGATAGGACAAACAAAGTATCACGAATTCATTTAATGTATTTCTAAAGCATAGATTGTAGAGTTCCAATTTGGTAAACAAACAACTAGTATGGTTTCCATAAGAAAACAAAAAAACTTTATTATTTGATAATCCCTTGCTTTCAAAAATTGTGGACACTAATATGTTCAAACTAAAACTAATGTAATAATAATTCCCCATACCATTGAAATCAACTAAGCTACCTCAACACATGCAATGAACTCTATTGATCAATTTATGTGCGTCTTTAACATTGCATAGTTTACCAGCGTTCTTTAAGTTACATATATTGACAATATAGTAATGAGATTTCTCATTCTCAATTAAGATAGTCACTCATACAGGAATAAATTACAGTATTTACCAATGCATTAATATATAGTTATCATGAAAGGAAATGGCAGGAGTGCGAGACTTACCTAGTTAAATATTTTTAAGCAGGAGTGCGATACTTACCTTGTTAAATATTTTTAACAGAACATCCTTACTTTCTACAACACCATTACCACCAACTCCACTTGCGACATTCAAATAACAATGTGACATTGAAAAACTCCATATTGCACGCTAAGCAACAAAAGAGTTTATAGCAATAAGAGAGCCAAGACCTTTCATTTCAAACTCAATATTACATTATCAATGGGATATTTGGACGTGGTCCACCTCCAAGTAGCATATTGACACATCATATAGTACACAGACGCATGGTTCAATGCCAACACCAAACGTGTTGAAGCATGTCTTGGTCTAGGTGTGGAAGTGACCAAATAGTCAAATATTTATTTGAAATAACAAAATTCAACCTTCACCTATTATTATCGTATAAACATAGATTTAAAATATGGCTTTTAAAATTTAGAAAAAAAAAACACATTTTCTCACATATTTTACCATAAGTTATTTTTGCAATTATTTTATCACCCTCTAGTAAGAATTATTTTATCATCGTATAGTAAAAGTTTATTTAGAAATTTTAAATGAGTATAAAACATTTTGAATATCTAGTAAAAACTAATACACTTCCATGTGTGACTTAGAAATGATACAGAAAAGTTCCTTCGAAGGTAAACATTTACAAAAACTAAATTGTATATAAGTTGTATTAGATTTTTGGGAACTTCCCATTTTGAAGGTAAGCATTTACACAAACTAATTTGTATATAATTTGTACTAGATTTTTGAGAACTTCCCCTTTTGAAGGTAAGCATTCACAAAAACTAAATTCTATATAACGTGTACTAGACTTTTGGGAACTTCCCATTTTAAAGGAATAGTAGGAAATGAATTTATACAAACTATACATTTCATTTGTTCTTGACTAGATGGTGTGTGACTTAGAAATGATCAAGAAAAGTCTCAACTTTGAAGGTAAGCATTTACAAAAACTAAATTGTATATAACGTGTACTAGACTTTTGGGAACTTCCCATTTTGAAGGTAAGTATTTACAAAAACTAAATTGTATAGAACTTGTATTAGACTTTTGGGAACTTCCCATTTTGAAGGATTAGTAGGAAATGAATTTATATAGTCTATACATTTCATGTGTTCTTGACTGAATATGGTTGATGGGTTTGAAACCTCAAGGGATGAGGACCATGCCATGAAAGATAGGTTTGTTAACCCCTTGAACTCAACCTCTTAGTGCCAAGTGAATGTTCTACATTTTCCATACAATATTAGATGTCCTATGAGAATTTCCACAAAAATAGCATTGTGTAGGAAACCATCTAGAAATTTTGAGCAAGGTCCTCACTAGAAACCACCTCTAATCCTCAAATGATTCCTAAAATTTTTATAATCTTCAACAAGCATGACATTCTACAAATAACACTTACAAAGTTCATAATTTTCTAGTGACTTTAGGAATGTTACTATATGAATATTTACATGATTCATATAAAATGTCCTGGTTTATTCACATTTCAATATATACTAATTACAAAATTATAGTCATAGCCACCATAATAAAAATGACAAGGAATGTCTCC
Organism: Picea engelmannii; assembly: GCA_009831015.1. Classification (NCBI taxonomy): domain Eukaryota; kingdom Viridiplantae; phylum Streptophyta; class Pinopsida; order Pinales; family Pinaceae; genus Picea; species Picea engelmannii. The sequence continues at coordinate 326,696 of ML782049.1, forward strand.
TTCTCAAAAGAGAAAAATATTACAAATTGTAATTTAATATGAAGAAATAATAAAGCGAGAAGTAATGTGAAAAGGAAAACTTGTTTGGATCTTTCATCAATCACAAGTAAAAGAAGAGTGTCCATTATGATAGTGAGTAAAGAAGAATTGGTACTTCCTCAAAAGAAAGTCAAATCAGCAAAGCTATCACTCTGCACAAATTTAGCAACGAAGTAGTGTTACCCTAAGGTTGGGTATGGAAGTTATGAAAGGTAGAAACTCAAACATCATTTAAACTTAATCGACACTTGCATGTAGGATTTCGATCAAAATGATTTGGGAAAAGGGTAACACATGCAAGATCAGTCCCAAATCCACTATGAACTTAATGCATGCATTATCAAATTCCAAAAAATAACAGGTAAAAGGATCCCACTAATAGTCAAACAAAGGCACTTCCTTGGAGGTTAAATCAAGAGATCCAAGTCAACGTTTAACCTAGCCAAATCAACACTTTTATGTAGACCCAAAAACGTACAAATACAACACTCCAATTAGTAGTTAAATAATCACAAGTAATTATATATTTAATAACCTCCAATGGTCTCAATTGTTACACTAATGCAAAAGAAAGATAAGGTCCTACAATAAAAATACATTGGGCACAAGTATACTTCAATATCAACACTACTTTAAGACAAAGAACACACATGGATATTAAAAAAATTAGTTAAATAAGCTTCAATTTATATTATCTTTTAGCTCCACAGAATAAAGTGGAGCCCAACCTGCATTGATTTCTTAATGAATGATTTATTTTTATCTTTTTTAACATGTAAGGATGTCATGATTTGTTTTTATCTTTTTTAACATGTAAGGATGTCATCGGTGCATGACAATTGAGTTTCTTGCATTTTGGATGAAACTTTCTCATGAAGTGTAATTATGAAGTAGAAATAAAGATTCAACACTAGTATATGTTTGGGAACACATGGACTAATCATTATCACACATCACATCATTACTAGTCCATATTTATTTTGGGTTATAAAATACAAAGAAATAAAGTTCCAACTTAAAAAAAAAATTGTCAATAATGATTCATTAACTATTGTACTCAACTTGTTTTCAGCGATGTATGTTTCTTAAAAGGTGCAATGTTTAGGCATTAAAAATGAAGATACACTAGAAATAAATCCCATCTTCAACACTTATAGAAATTAGCATCACCAAAAATATCTGAAAAAACATAGACCATTTTTTCTTGAGTCCATGTTTTTTGTAACCTGGATCTGATACTAATTTTTCATATGTCCACTTACTAAAACATCATAATAGGACTAAATTTTTTTAATTGAGATGAGAAAACACATGTCTACTCTTGAAAAACCATAAATCTCATACCTCAAAGAATAAGTTATTACCTTCAATGATATGCTGAATGGAAATAATTGTGAGGTTAATACAAACATGATGTACTTTTTCAAGTCAAAACATTTCCTTTTCATTTTCTATAAAACTTATTAAGAGATCTCTCAGAACTCATGGGAGAAGAAGCAGGTCGAGGAGTGATAGCCGACATCACAGTCGCTCCCAAAGACGTTCTGGCAGTAAGACACACAGCAGTTCAAGCCCATCACCTACTAGAAAACATCAAAAATCTGGAAGGGAGGAATTGA
>ML782049.1:344464-365399 GCA_009831015.1 Picea engelmannii
TTGCCCAAAGAGTTGGATATTTTTCATGTTCCATCCTCCTACTTCCTTGGGATTTTCTAATTTCCTCCATCTAACCAAGGGAATCCCTTCCTTCTACCTCTTTCCCACACATAGGAAACTAAATGATTTTCTTTTGAACTTTTTAAGAGTTCCCTTTGAAAGCTAATGATAGCCAATATACCTCTTAGTTACTTGTTACTTCTAGTTTTTTTGGTGTTATTGTTGTGGTTTAGAGTTCAATTTAATATATGCCTGGGGGGATGAAAGTGACTAGTTAGTTGTGGTTTTTAGTCTTTTGGGCTTGGTTACGAGTTTATTTAGGAGGAGGAATTTGTGGAGTGGAAGTGGACCTAAGGAACTTGAGGTAATAATTCTGATAGTAATATTTACTGTTGTGTAGACTTGATAGGGGAGGTTGTTTATTGGTATGGAGTTCTCGACCCTTAAGGGAGTGGGTCATATGTTGGCATTAGAAGTGGATCACATGTTTCTTTTGAACTCTAGGTGATGTTTTAGGCTAGCGTGTGTATGAGTTGATCTTATTGTTAAATAAAAAAAAGATTAATGATTTCTAAGTTTGGGAGAGAAAGTAGGTGATACAAGAGAGCCCCATTTGGATAAATTAAAGACTATGCTAAGAAGAGGTGATATATTCACAAGAAAATCCATTTGGATAAATTGAAGACTATGCTAAGAAGAGGTGATATATTCAAAAAACTACTCACTATGAGAGAGTGTTGAAAATATCTCACAGTATTAATAGAAATGTTTTTTTTGTTTTTGTGACTAGAGTAATACTACACTCTCTGGCCAATTGATCTATACATATTGGGATAATAGAAATGGTTATTATTTATGTCTTCTCTATGCATGTATATAAAGTTTTATAATTTTCCTACAATTAACATTAGTTATTATGTAAATTTATTCTCTAAATAAAATGAATTTATTCTCTTTATTCTAAAATAAAGATAAAGAAAAAATGTTTTCATAAATTTTATATTTTATACTCTCATTAAATTATAATATATTTTTGAGTTCACAACTATTTCATACTTTCATTAGCTTTAATGGTTAAGAACATGTGCCTAATGGTTAAGAACATGTGTTTCTTCTTAAGAGGTCACACATTCAAATTCAGAGGGGGATAAGATATGTATACCTCCTACCAATCAAATCTTGTGACCTTAAAAATAGATTATTATTATTATTATTATTATTATTATTAATATAAATCCAAGTTCACAACTATTATCACTTCTTTAATTATATCTAGAAAGCACTTGATTGAAAATCTTAGATAAAGTCTTTGTATATTAATTTCAAGAGCCTTTTATTACATGGTTCTAGTTATTCCCTGAGTTTGGTATGTTAACACACCATATAATATGGAGTATATGATAGGAGGAAGTGTTTTCATAAATTTTAAAATAAAGAAATAATTTTATAATCTTTTATTGAAATTAAGTTATAATATGTGTTCAAGTTTACATGAATCATATACATAATTTGACTTGTAATATATTTATATAAATTTATAATTATTAATTTTATAATTTAATATTATAATTAAGTTATAATATATGTTCAAGTTAACATGAATCATATATATTAATTGACTTGTAATATATTTATGTAAATATATAATTATTTTGATATTGTAATATATTTATGTAAATATATAATTATTGTGAAAGATAACGTATATTCGAGTTAACGATTATTTTTTTGAACTGTCATCATTACTAGCAGCACGAGGACACTCCATTATAGATGAATATTCTAGGAATATTTTACTAGTTAGCGTAGTTTAAATATTTTATGTTTTTTATTTTTAGGGGATATTTGTTTAATATTGTTAGATCTGTAGATGTGATTGGTTAATTCTGTATATTTTTAATGTTAGTTTTAGTGATTTTTCAAAATGGTGAATTCATTTTTATATTTTAAAATGACAACAGAAAATAATGATTTTGTGTAGATTTATATCACCTATTTTAAGAAAAAAAAATTATTATTATTATTATTATTGAAGTAATCTAAAATTCTAATCTAATGGCTAACAATTGAAGATGCTGGCATATTCTTAGTCGTCCTCCCAAATCAATGAATGTGATTTACTCTTCATAACTTCCTTGTATTTTTGAATGCATCGGTTAAACTGTTTACTTTTTAACATTTACCTAATCATATTAAAAAATTACTGTAACACCATATAATTACCACGTTTAGATTATTAACGGGCACTACTTCCTCCTCAGCTGTAATTATGTCTCACCTATCCGTGCATTTCATATTCCATGACTGGCATAGAGCGTTTCATTTTCGAGCGTTTCGATTCATGAGCATGAGCCGATACCTTTCGGCGTTCTCAGCCGGAGTTAAAGGCTGTGCTAGTTATGTGATTTCCATCCTTTCTATCCTTATTAAAGCACATTATATTTCACTATAAATAATAAAAAATGTATTTTCCACATGAAATTTAACCTTTAACCTGTGAAAAATGGTTCCATCATTCCATAAGCTGGTTCCATCTTTTAGTTTTTTAAGTTTTTCTTTTATGTAGAGCAGATATATAATATATTATAACTACGATGAAATTATTTTTAATTCCATAAAATGTTGAATTTCGTGTATGCAGTGAAAAATGAAGAATAACAAGGCCCTGGTAGATGCGCTTGTATAGTTGTCGTAGGCAAACAAATTGAACCGAAAGTCAAATTGGGTCCAGCATTCCATGAGCTGTTTGCCATCTCGAGTTTAGTTTTTATATAAAAACTATGATTGAAATAAATTAATTCCTTAAAATTTTGAATTTCGTATATAGAGTCATTTCCACATGTGTGAACGTTATAGCGAAATAATTCTAAAGCGCCGTCACCTTATTTTCTTTTTTGTATGGACACGGACACTTCTTCTTCTGTAGATTGTGACCTACCTTGCAGAGACGAACCTCTCACATGCGGCTGAGTAGGTAGCGCTACCCGAAGGAGCAGGCGGTGCAGAGTCTAAACTCTGTTGGTAAAGTGGTTCAAGCCTGCTGTGTGGAAACGAGGTAGATTGTCATTAACGGCGTTAAAATATCGCGGATCGATTTGTCTTTCTCTGGCGGCGGTGCTATTCGAGAATCGCGGCTCGATTTGTCTTTCTGTGGCGGTGGTGCTATTCGAGAATCGTTCTGTTATCATCGGTGAGCCACGACTAAATATTTTCTCATCAGCAAAAGGAGAAAAATTATGACGTTGCGATATGATTTGAAAACAAAAGCTGCAAAATTTTATGATGACGTTGCGACATTAAATGTTTTATGCCTGGATATAGGATGCAGAATATCCGATATCTATTACTGTTAATAAATACAATCGAATAACGCGTTCGTATATTGAAAATGATGTCGAATAACGCATTCGTATATAGAAAATGATGTCACAATACTATAGCAGAAACTCGCCGTCAATTGATGTTGCAGCGAGCCCTTGCAAAGCCAATACGAGAGTTTTGGAGATCATATTCTATCCACAGATTCTGCTGGTGGTGATTGCCGATAATGTTGGCCTCCAGCGGTACCAAATCTGAATTCCCAAACGTGAAGCAGTAGATTGCCTGGCCGTTTGCATGATTGTTGCCAGCGCTGCTTTCCGGTATTTGATAGAGCAACTGATGACCATTCAGCGTGATCTGTGCAGACTCGAACAGAAGCGTCACGGGGCTCAGCACCGGCGGGAACGGTGCGCTAGCGGGCTGCTGGTAGCAGAGATCCATAGCTCCTTGGAACACAAAATTCCCGCCCATGGGGTTCTTTAGGAGCCCGCGGTTCTGCCGCATGAATTCCTGCTTGAGTGGCGTATATGCGTCCCCCAGAAGGAATGTGAACTGCGTGCCGGAGTCGATCATGGTCTGCCCGGCGCCCGTGTGGTCTGGCAGAAACACAAATTTGGGGATGGGTAAAAGCTTGTTTCCAACCTTGATGCCCTGTAACCTTACGCTGTAGGCCGCTCTGTTGAAATACGGTAGCGGAAGTCCTATTGTAAACAGCTGAGTGTAATGCAAATATTTGGCAAAAGGAGAATTTCCGAAGAAAAGGAGTCCTGGAGAATTCGGGTAAAGGAAACGATCGACGATACAGTATGAGAATTTGCTCGGAATATTGACGGTTTGTAGTTGAGAAACAAAGGATAAAGCCCCACGGTTGAGACCCATGAGTCCCGGCGTGCCCGGGAGCGCGGAGGAAGCGCAGCCGAGCACCACGCCGGGAATTCGAAGAGGTCCCGCCCTGGGGTTTGTAGGGTGAAAAGTAACCACATCGCTGCCAAGGTTTCCCTCCACGTAGGTGCCGTCGGCGTACGTGTATGTGAAATAGCAGAGACGCTTGGCGTCGCAGCTGGCGGGAACAGGGAAGTCGGCGGTTTTTTTCGTGCAGACAGGGGAGTTGCAGGGTACTGAGCTATAGGAAGGCGAGTGCGTGGGATCGAATGGAGGGGGATTCGAAGCCTTGTGAGCGCAGTGGAGCCAGGAGAGCTCACTGCCTGTGTCCAGCACCATCCGTTGCTTTTGGGAAGGAGTTCCCACCATGACTTCCACCATGAGAGTATTGCTGTAGTGAAAGGGCACTCTGGCCGTGGATGCAGGCTTTGACGCGGAGAGATTCGCGTTGGCCTGGCTCTTCATTTTTTTAGTGAGAGCATTTACGAGAAATGAAGGCCAAGCAGCAGCAGTAGACGTAGATGTGGAGAATAGAGGAAATCCATGGCTCTCGCCGTGGTGGTGGGACGTTGCATTTGAATGGAAATCGAAGAAGTGACTCACATTCAATAGATCTGTGATTTCAAGCTTCTGATCGCTCTGTGCATTAGGACGAGAAAAGAACAAGAATATGAGCACAAAACGAATGAGGGGGAAAGGAAAGAAGACTGAGATTTCAGCCATGAGAGCAGAGCAGAGCAGAGCGGAGCAGTGGAGATTAGTGGGAGAGAAACGAGAAGTAGCTAATCCTTAAATGAAAAAATTTCAATGAAAGGACGAGATACCTTCGTTTTCATGCCCATGCCACACGTTTCACTTTGGGTGGAAAAGGTGCCGTGTTTTGAAAAGCTGTCACGCCGGAGTAGGAAAAGTGGTCGGCCGCCTCAAAAATATCTTATCACGTCAACGCACGAGTGAAAGCCATGATGATATCTGTAGGTTAAGATTTTCATCTTATTTCTAGGTCAATACGCGTAGTTCAGAATCATTGGGCGCCAACAAATTTTGACGATTTTGTTTTGATATTTTGACGTATTCGACACTTAAAATCTATGTCAAGTTTTTTCCTGGCTACTTTGGAATTTTATTCACTGTTAAATTTAATTACGATTTATATATTTATAAATTCTAATCTAAGAGGGACGTGAAATTGGTGAAGTGGACAGTGAGTGTGAAGAAGGCTGGAGGCCACCAATACAATTTTTCACTGCTAAATTTTCCACAGTTTCTTTTTGCATCGTGTCATTTTGACTGGTAAAGTATAACAGTGATTAGGAGCTATTAAACTGTCACAGAAAGATACTTGTCAAATTACATTGTTACATTCCACAATGCTTTTGATGGTTTTTTTTTCTCGTCAGTGGAATTTATTTTCCTGTAAGAATTTATTTGTATTTATATATTTATAAATTCTAATCTAAGATGTCGTGAAATTGGTCAAATTGACAGTGAGTCTGAAGAACGCTGGAAGCCACCAGCACCTCTCAAATTTTCAATGCTAATCTATTTACAATTTTTTTTCCTGCTGTCTTATTTTCATCACTTATTTATAATAGTGACAGCGATCTCATAGTCTAAAGTTTTTTGTTTTTTTATTTTTTCAGTTAATTATAATTGGAATCAGTCAAAGTAATGCTGTGTTATTTTCATTGCTTATTTATAACAGTGACACTTACACTTATGGCATAGTTTAAAGTTTTATGTTTTTTTATTTTTTCAGTAATTATAATTGGAATCATGCAAAGTAATGCTGTATTATTTTCATTGCTTAATTATAACAGTGATAGTGATGGCATAGTCTAAAGTTCTAGGTTTTTTATTTTTTCAGAGAATTGAAATCAGATAAAGTAATGTTGTGTTATTTTCATTGCTTATTTATAACAGTGATGGCATAGTCTAAAGTTTTATGTTTTTTTATTTATTGAGGTAATTATAATTAGAATGAGGTAAAGTAATTCTTGATAAAATCACAATTTTACATTGTTTAAATCATATTTTTAAATATATAAATCAATGTTATTTTCATTGCTTATTTATAACAGTGACAGTGATAGTATAGTCTAAAGTTTTATGTTTTTTATTTTTTCAGGTAATTATAATTGGAATCAAGCAAAGTAGTGGGTGTTATTTTCATTGTTTATTTATAACATTGACTGTGATTGCACAGTCTAAAGTTTTATGTTTTTTAATTTATTCAAGTAAATATAATTGGAATGAGGCAAAGTAATTCTTGATAAAATCAGAATTTTACATTGTTTAAATCATACTTTTAAATATATAAATCAGTGTTATTTTCATTGCTTATTTATAACAGTGAGAGTAATGACATAGACTAAAATTTTTTATTTTTTTATTTTTTCAGATAGATATAATTGGAATCAGGTAAAGTAATTCTTGATAAAATCAAGATTTTAAAAACTTATAAAAATAAAATAAAATAAAACATACAACATTTAATCTATGATAAGGGTTCCTGTCAAATTACAGTGTTACAATGTCTTGTAATAATTTTAATCCAATAGAATAAAAGAACTTGTGAAATTGTTTTTAATGATAGTTTATGGTTTCATTCCAGTTAAAATTTTATATTCAAAATTAATTTTTATTAATTATTAATCTTTCATAATTGTGGTTTTGGAAAGAGATTTTAAAATAGCTTTATTTCAATAAAGTTAATTAAAAGATGGAATTATTTTTATTGTTATTTATAATGTAAAAAATATGTGTTAAATTTTTTATTTAAATATATATATTTTTAATATTAATTATTTTAAACTATTTTTGAAAAGACTATCAATAACAATATAGAATATAGAAGAATAGTTGTCAATTTTACCTAGTTTAATTAGTTAAGATGTGGGTTTCATTTACTAGGTGATCCTAGTTCAATATACCCTTATGGTGAGACAATAAAAAATTTAGCCATGTTAAGGGTTTGTGTAGCCCCACATTACTAACTTGGAGGGAAAATCAGAATTTTCAAATGCAAATTCTGAAACTGTATGAAACGAAAGTTTTTTTTTTTTTTTAAATTATAGTATTTTGAATTAACTTTTATCAAATGTTTTAAAATGTTTTGTGATAAAATGTTTGATCAATTTTCTCAATGTAAATATCTAAGTACATTGATTGTAAATAAAAATGAAAAACTTAAAATCATGTCAATGTAAATATCTAAGTATATTGATTGTAAATAAAAATGAAAAACTTAAAATCAAGTCAATAGTTTTGATTTTATTGTGTTAAAAGGAGTATTTTGTTTTAAAAGAAGCTTTCTACAGTCCACTATGAATAAGATGTGTAATTCCTTCCTTAAATTGGCACGTGACATATAAAAAAATATTAATAACAAAAAAATATGTCATTGTTTCTCATAAAAAATACTTCAATATCCACATATAACACTATTTTAACTTTATATATAGAGAGTGAAATATAATAACATTAATTGAAAGTAAAAAAAAATGGTATTCTATTGATATGTGCTTTCTACTTCTTAGTATGAGGGAGATCTATAATTCTTTCTATGGTTTAATATGGTGTTGGCATGTGATATTTAAAAAATTTATAATATTTTATTAAAATAAAAAATAAAATTATATATATATATAAAGCAATTGAAAGTAAAAAAATTCTTATTTGAACTTGAAGGAAAGAGAGGGGATGAAAATGGGCTCTATGGTCAAGTCTCGAGATAGGGTTAGAGACTGCAGTTAGAGACCGGCAAGCGGTTTAGGCTCTGCGGTTAAAGAATATTTTCTTTCTATTTTTGCAGTGGTTTATTCTTCCTGGCGGGAGTTCTTTGCGAAGGAAGTAGAGAAAACAGTCGGCCAACATGGAAACCCCAGCTTACGTGGACAACTACCTTCTGGACACTGGGGAGATGTGGATGCTGACAGGTGGAGGCCCAGGGGACCGACTGGATGAGAAGGGGGAACTCTTTTGATGCCTCAACAGGACACAAAGGCCACAAAGGATTCTTTACTCTATTGTGGTAAGTCGTCTCTCTTTCAGTCTCCTTTGAACGAAGAAGTTTTTTTTTGGATATTTTTCCGAACAGTGGACTTCAGGAACAAGATGACGAGAGGTAGGAACCCTACCTTCTCTTAGTCCTCAAAGGGCCTCAGATCTAGACTGGTTCAATTAGACCAAGGGATTGTTTCTAATTACCTCACCCTCTTCCTCCCAAGCGGGATGTGGGTCCTCTGAAAATATCTACGGAATGGAAGGCTTCTTAGAAATGATAGCGGAATAGAGGAACACAGATGAGCTCCTCACATGACCCCTGGGGGAACAAGTGGATTTTCTAAAAAAATCCACAACCAAAGGCTTCATCTCAACCTTCCTAGACGCAGAAGACCACCGAGGTTTCGGTTGGAAAAAAGAGATCAAAGATCCCACACAGGAGGCCTCCAATTTTTTCGGCAATGCCTACGGTTCAGACTGCAACGACCTTAAGAGGAAGACAGGGGAAGGACACACACTAAAAATAAAAAATCTAAAGTCTAAAGGGAACCTCAGGAACCTAGTCCTTGAGGAAGAAGTGTATTTAAGTTAGGTCATCCATATGGAAAATCAAACTCTGGTTGGTAGAGCAAGTGGGATAATTTTCTCCCTTAAAAATATGGTTGACTGGATGCATCTTGCTTGGAAGGAATAACTTCGCTATGTTCCAGAGATAGTTGAACTCAACAAGAACTGGTTTGATTTTAGTTTTTTGCAACCAGAACATGCAATGTGGGCACTTGGGAAATCCTGTAGTGTAAATAACTTACCTTTCCTCCTAAAGCCTTGGAGTCCTGTTTTTGACACCATTAGAGAAAAGTTGGAAAAAATACTGGTTTGGGTGCGACTACCAGTGCTTCCCTTGCATTTCTGGTCCTTGGAACATTTCAAATTGATCGGGAATTTCTTGGGGGATTTTCTTGACACACACATGACCTTTGAAGAAACAAAGCAATGAAAAGTGGCAAGGGTTTTAGTCAGTTTAAATGTCAGGGAAGGTTTAGGTGAAGAAGTCAACTTGAGATGGGGAAGCCTTACCCACACCCAGAAACTGGATTATGAAAATGTCCCTTTCAGATGTAGGAGGTGCCACCACTACGGACATCTGATTAAAAATTGTAATCTTCCCTTAAGGACCATAGGAAAGGGATATAAAAGTGACAAAGGTAATAAAATTGTTTCAGGAGGAAAGAACTCATACACAATATTCTAATGAAGGAAAACAAGTCTCAGCAGGTCAAAAATGGGCAAATGAAAAAGAACAGATTGCTCTGGTGCTAGAAAGACAAGCTTCCTCAACTGATTCAGGATTCAAAAAAAAAATGAAAGCCGAGAACATGTGCATCTCCAAGACACGCTCGAATTTTGTACCAATCTCAGTCTCAGGGATTTCTTTATCCTCCTCTCCCCCCATTACCATTTTAATAAACAACTTAATTTTAGAAGGCAATGAATGGTTGGAGGCTCTAAAAAACATGCCACTTTCAAATTTTCCCTCTCAGTTAGCTTCTAGACCCTCGACTTATTTGGAGATTGAACCTGAGATGAGTGACCTTCCAAGTCCAAAGTAACTTTGTAGTATTGAAGAGGATTCCACTTATTTTTCCTCAGTGACCTCATCGGGCCGCTATTTCCTTAGATCCCAGAAAAATGTTTCCTCGGGTTGTTTAGCCAAAGAAGTGGTTAAGACACTGGATAAAAGTGGGTGTGAAAGGGAATCACTGATTTCGAAGGCACAAACCAAATCCAAGAATGATCTTTTGGCAGGGAAACAACTCTCAATAGAACGGGCACTTAGAGCAAGGAAAACCTAGGAAAAGGGTTTGTGATGAAATGTTGCCCCTTTAATCACAAGGGTCTGGTTGGTCCCCTCAAAAGACCAACACTAAAAAGGGTGATTTGTTTCAAGCACTGTGAGATTATGATGTTACAAGAGATGTTGGGGAAGGGGGAGGAGATAAAAACAAGACTGAAATCCCTACTTCTGGGTTGGGATTTTGAAACCCTGGATGCTTCAGGAAGATCTCGGGGCTTGTAAATTGGTTAGAACAAACAAACTATCAAAGTATCAAACTCCTAGGGCATGGAGTCATGAATAGGAATACCAATTTATTTACTGGAGTTAGAAGAAAATATTCATATCATCAACATTTATGGTCCTTGTCAGAACATAGGACCTTTTTGGGACACTCTTTTTAGTAAGTCCTTCTTGCAAGACCAACTGGTTATTTTAGGGGGAGATCTAAATTTTTCTTTGGGACTCTCTGAAGTTTGGGGTGTACATGCTATAGCAAACCCTCGGGAAGGTTACTTCACCCAAAGACACAGAGCTTAAATAAATAGAGTCCGAGCTACAAAGGATTTATGAGGACGAAGGGGGTGGTTACGCAACTCCATGAGCCAAGATATCACTAATCCATTTGGAAGAAAGGAGAAATAAGTTTCTCAAGGATAAGGAAGAAATGTGGAGGCTGAAAAGTAGAGCTACTTGGCTGGAAAGTGGAGATGAGAACACAAAGTTCTTTCAAGCTTTCGCAAAAGGCAAGAAGTGTGTAAATACCATATGACACTTGAAGGGCCAGTATGGAAATCAGGAAAACACCTTTGAGGGAATGTCAAGACTAGGGAAAAAACATTTTCAAGAACTTTTCAAAGCAGAGAACCAAGCTACAATAGAAGAAGTGGTTTGTTTGGCTTAACTCTTCCCTAGATTCGTCAATTAAGAGGACAATAGAATGTTGATGGAAAAAGTTACAGATGAAGAACTGAAAGAAGTAATTCGAAGTTTCCAAAATGACAAAATCCCAGGTCCTGATGGTTGGACTATTGAGTTCTTTCTGGGTTTTTATGACCTCTTAGGACAGGATTTAATCAAGATGGTAGAGGACATCGAAATCACAGGGCGAATTCCAGTAAGATTAAATTCTACCTTCATAGCATTAATCCCAAAAAGTGACAATTCAATTACTTTGGATGATTTATGTCCAATCTCCCTCTATAATTGCATCTACAAAATTGTTTCGAAAATTATAGCAAGAAGGGTGAAAAGAATTCTCTCTGACCGAATTTAGAGTGAGTAGTTCAGATTTTTGGTATGTAGACAAATCCATGAAGTTGTAGGGGTATCACAAGAAGGACTACACAACATTAAATCTAGAAAACTGAAGGGTGCAGTGCTAAAAATTGATCTCTCCAGAGCCTACGACAGAGTAAGTTGAATCTATATTCATCTACTACTAACTCATTTGGGTTTGCATCTCCCTTCATCAAGTGGATGAGTTTTCTTACAACAGTTTCCTCTGCAGTGCTAATTAATGGTTGTGCCTCCCCCTTTTTCCTTTCAGAAAGAGGCTTAAGACAAGGGTGTCCACTTTCAACTCTGCTTTTTCTTTTAGTCGTTGAAGGACTCAACAGAGCAATCTCGAAAGAAAAAAGTTTAAGAACTTTATCCAGAATCAAATTTTCACAAACCCATCAAATTACACACCTTCGTTTCGTGGATGATGTACTAATCTTTAGTATGGGCTCCAGAATATAGGACGCAAAAACCTTGAAGAACATCATAAGCCTTTTCCCAAAAGAAACAAGTATGGTAATAAATGATAAGTCGTCACTCACAACAAATTTTCTAACGGAAGAAGAGTTGCAAGCCTTCAGAAAACATTTTCCTTTTGAGGAAATGAAAATAGAAGAAGGATTGAAATACCTAAGCATTTTCTCAAAACCAAATGACTACAGCAAAGAGGACTGGAAGTGGATTTTGAAGAAACTGGAAAAAGATTGATTTCTTGGAGTCATAGATGGCTCTCTCGAGCTGACAAACTAGTACTAGTCAAATCGGTTTTGGAAGCCATATCATTCTACTAGATGTCACTCTCCTTGATCCCCAAAAGGATTTTGGAAGAAGCTAGAAAAATTGTTAAAATATTGTGTAACTGCAAAGAATATTCTTATCCCCTTTTGTGGATAAAGTAAAAGATAAAATATATTTATTACTGATTAGATCAATCCCCTTTTGTGGATTGATCATGTCGGGAATTGTAATTGACCAAATCCCCTTTTGCGGATTGGTCAAACCCTAATTGTAATATGAAAAGTAATAAGTCGGTGCCTAGGCAAATTAAAGTGGTTCTAGCCATCCAGATTGAGAAGTTGGCCTTGCCAGCGAAAAAACACCTCAGTTTAGCACCTGCCAGATTGTATAAATAAGAGAGGCCAATGGCTCATTTGGAAAAACACACTCAGCTCACTCATCTAGTGCACAAGTATTGAAGGAAGATGCAGTTACCGGTTGTTGGAAGAAGGAAGAGAGAGAGAGGTGCATCCTTGGAAGAGGAATTTCTGTATTGTTTGGTTCATTGTCTTGGCATTGTATTGGTTATCTATATTAAGGAAGTTTTTCTGGGTTTTCTTCCCCATGAGGGTTTCCTTGGATAAATGTTGTGTATCTTGTGATTGTGTTTCTCTCTGTGATCCTATCTATGCTATTGTTATCTAGTAAATTGAAAGGTAACCTAATAATAGCTTAAACTTTAACATGGTATCAGAGCTAAGGTGAAGAGAACATCTTTCACAGAAAAAAGAAAAATGCCATTATTGTCATACAAGAAAATTAGGGATTTTGATTGAAGAAGAATTCCAGCCCAAAAAATATCTAGAAAAGTGTTCCCTACCTCAAGGAACACTTTGGCATCTTCAACACACCTTTTTAGTGGCTAGATCTCCCAGAAAGTGAAACCCTAGTTTTCACAAAGTACCAGAAGTACCAGAAAACCAGAGTACAGAAGTACCAGAAGTACTAGAAAAACCAGAGAACCAGAAGTACCAGAAAACTAGAAGTACTAGGAAACCAAAAGTACCAAAAAACTAGAAGTACCAGAAAACTAGAAGTACCGAAAAACTAGAAGTACCGGAAAACCAAAAAGTACCAGGAAACTAGAAGTACCGGAAAACCAGAAGTACCGGGAAACCAGAAGTACCAGAAAACCAGAAGTACAAGAAAACCAAAAGTACCAGAAAACTAGAAGCACCAGTCCAGAAATCCGCTGGTCCAGTTTCAAGGGTTAAAAATTAGAATTTTTAGAAACTGACTATACCAACATACTCACCTCAGTTCAGTGCATGTTTTTGTGAGTTCAGTTTTCAAATCCATGAAATTTGATTGGTCTATTATTTCTATAATCCCGGAGGGCTAGGGTTTCTACTACAAGAAAGAATGGCTACTAGTATGAGGGTAGAAGACAGGCTGAAAGGATCTGGAAACTTTAGATCTTGGAAGCATAGGTTGCAGATGATTCTAGATGAGAATGATCTCCTAGAACATGTTACAGTGGGTGTACTAGAACTAGAGGGAAAAGAAAGCATCAAGCACATGTGGGAGAGGAAGAGGAATCTCCTCCCTCAAAGAAATCTTCAACAATAATTGAGGATTATGTACTTTAAGTTGAAGATAGTTAATCTGAAGAAAGATAGCAAATGGTAGAGTCCGTAGAGCCTCCCCCCACACAAAAAAAATATAAGTGTCTATGCAGGCTTATGAAGGAAGTATTAAAGAAGAGGATAAATAAAGAGATAAACTATTTATTTCAGCTATGATCACTCATGAGAGTGACAAAGGTATGTGTTTAGCTATGATAGTAAGGGGAAAATTTGGTAATTTCATAGCTAGAGTGAAAAGAGTTCAAAAGTCTTATTCATGATTAGGGTTTCAGATGTGTGCATGGTTGAACAAGTTTTTCTTAAGAAAATATGTGTACTACTCTGATAGGAAACATGATATAGTTTTATTACTGCTTATTGTTACTGACTAATTGGCTAAGTGGCATGTCTCAGAAAGAATACTATAAGTAAGTTTATAGGTCTTGGAAGAAAAAACTTATGCCTTGACTTGTAGAAGTTAGACAACATGAGAAGGACATATGATATGGTGACAGTCAGTAAAGACCAAATAGTATACATTATTTATACAGGAGTAGGAGGATCCTAAATATCTAGAACAAAAATGTTCAAGATGAAAAAAAAGATGGATACTCAGATATAGTTGATGAGATGCAGGTAACTACAGGTTGTTCTAGTAATGTTCTTATAGATACAGAGGGAGCATATTGATCCAGTATGAAGACAGAAAGAGAGAAATGTTTGAACTCAAGAAGG
Source organism: Picea engelmannii (assembly GCA_009831015.1). Taxonomy (NCBI): domain Eukaryota; kingdom Viridiplantae; phylum Streptophyta; class Pinopsida; order Pinales; family Pinaceae; genus Picea; species Picea engelmannii. The sequence continues at coordinate 358,865 of ML782049.1, forward strand.
CACCCAGGATATTACAGAAGAGAACTTCAAGGATGATGATTAGAAGCTATTAGTTTGGTGCAAGAGGGAGCCATGTCTCCGAGTTCAAAATGGAGGATCATGATTTGATGCAGTTAGGAAAGCAGGTGGATGATGCCCAGATATTTTGATCAAGATGAAAGTTATCCAGTAGATGGATGGTGGCCAACAAATGCATAGTATGGTATTATACCATGGAAATATCTTGGACCACAAGATGTTTTTTCAGATCCCATAGCTAGAACTTCGTAGATAAGGAGAAAGAGAAAATACCTTGATAGAGAAGGAAAGAGAAATCCCACAGGTAGACCTTCATAGAAAAGGAAAAGAGAAGAGACCTTCGTAGAGAAGGGGAATGAGAAATTTTCCAAGGTTGGCCTCTGTCCAAGTGTTGATTTTTGGATACTCTAGGGACATGCTAGAATACCCTCGTAGAGAGGGGTGTGACCACCCTCGTAGAGAGGAATTGTGGATGTTTCTCCAAGGGGTAGCGGGCATATACTCTCCTATGTCCAAGGATTGAGTAACCTAGAACACAAACCTTGACCATGTGGAATGGTTAGTTGGCTCTTGAGGTTTGTGTCGTGATCCTGCGTGGATCATGTAAAGGGAGTCTAGTCTTGCCCAGGATAGCATATTAGCTTCTCTAGTTCATGTGGGATGACTAGGAGTGAAGTTATGGTAGTAGTCCTCCCTAGTGGATGGGTGAGATAAATGACTACAAGAGAAGGGAGAACATGAAAGGAATGGGAAAACTCATAGAATATCTTTTGTGTGAAGATAATACATCTTCTGTGTGAAGATAAGATATCTTATGTGTGAAGATAAGAAAGAAGTATCTTCTGCGTGAAGGTGAAATAAATAAAGAGTATCTTCTACGCGAAGATAAAGAGAACAAAACTTCCGATGATTTATATATATGCCAGTCAATGATCATGATGCCAGATGACCAAGTGGATTATATTGATGCCTCCTATTATCCAGTTGATGATGTTACCCAGTTGATGATGTTGCCCAGTTGATGATGTTATCCAGTGAATGTTGCTACCTAGTTGATGTTGACATCCAGTGACCTGTCAAAAGATACAGAATATCCTTCTTATTAAGAGGGAGTGTTAAAATATTGTGTAACTGCAAAGAATATTATTATCCCTTTTTGTGGATAATGTAAAAGATAAAATATATTTATTATTGATTAGATCAATCCCCTTTTGTGGATTGATCATGTCGGGGATTGTAATTGACCAAATCCCCTTTTGTGGATTGGTCAAACCCTAATTGTAATATGCACAGTAAGAAGTCGCCCCCCAGGAAAATCAAAGTGGTTCTAACCACCCAGATTGAGAAGTCAGCCCAGCCAGCGAAAAGACACCTCAGTTCAACACCTTCCAGATTTTACAAATAAGAGAGGCCAATGCCTCATTTGGACACACACACACTCAACTCACTCATATAGTGCACAAGTATTGAAGGAAGCTGCAGTTACCGGTTGCCGGAAGAAGGAAGAGAGAGAGAGGCACATCCCTGGAAGAGGAATTTCTGTGTTGGCTGGTTCATTGTCTTGGAATTTTATTGGCTACCTATGCTGGGTTTTCTTCACCATGATGGTTTCCTAGGATAATTGTTGTGTATCTTGTGATTGTGTTTCTCTCAATGATCTTATCTATGTTATTGTTATCTAGTAAATTGAAAGGTAACCTTATAGTAGATTAAACTTTAACAAAAATCACCTTTAGATTTCTTTGGAGTGGCAAGAAAGAATCACATGTGACCCCTTGGGTTCATTGGGAGAGGATTTCATTTCTGAAGGCACTTGGATGTTGGGGTTTGAAAAATATTTTTCTCTTCTCAAAATATTTGGTGGAAAAAGAAGGTTGGCATTGCTAGCACTCTATAAATTCTCATAGGTTGTAAGGGAAGAAGGAATTTAATAGAGGTAACTTACCAAAACCGCTTTTGAAACTGGTATCTAGCCCTGCCTATTTTAGAGAGGGATCTCTCTATATGATTTGGATCGGTTTGGGTTTTAGATATTAGGCTAGTTAAATAAATAAGAGTTTGTATTTTGATTTTGAAGATTGGCCGAAGTATTTCTTTACACATCCATTGGGCTATGGGGTCTGTGTTAAGGTTTGAGATCAAATACAGATTTTATAAGGTTTCTTCATAGGGAAAGATAATGAAAATGTTGTATCTTTTAGAATTAAAGTGATGGAAACACAGAAACAGGTGAGGTAGTCAATTAGAATAAAGAAGCATTTAAGAATTTCTTTATTAAAATATCAGAAGAAGAACATTTAAATCGTAAAAAAACAGAAACAGAGTGCATGAAACAAATTATGTACTTTAACTTCTTTTAAAAGATCAGAGACAGAAAACATAATGATAACGACATAAGATAAACAATTAACAAAGAAAAGTAAACATTACCAACATCAACACGCAAGAATCCTGTGAATCATCCTTTTTATTACTGATGGATCTCTTCAAAAAGATTACAGAGCTAGATTTCTTAGGTGAAAAAATCAACTGTCAATACTTCAAAGTAAGAAGTATTTATACACAAATTACATATAATCCTGTCATTAATGATCAAGATATATTGGAGAGAAAATCTAACTAACTAGATTGCATATTACAAAAAAATAGGAATGCTAAATGATCCTCTCGAATCCTTGGTGTTGATTCTGAGGAAGGTGGTTGGTGAGTCATATTTGACTTGACTATGATTGTTCTTCATGCTGACTCAGATGTACATATCATCTCTACTCGATCAAATCACACAAGTCTTCCCATCTCTTTTGACTAGGGATGGTAACTTTGAGTAACCTTCGGTATACTTCATCCATCTCTGTGTACTTGGAAAAGGTGGGCTTGGTGATGAAGATGTACTTTATCTCGTGTTGGATGCTCAGGTCCAACTTCAGAGTTTCCAAGAATGATTTTCCAGTGATGCTGCCCTATATGCCTATGAACTTAGAACCATATTTTTCCACTGTGAGGATCTTTTGTTTATATTTTGAGGGGGTAATCATCTTGTCATTTATTGATCACTAATAAACCTAGAAGCCCTTTCTTATGTAGTGAGTCGACCTTACCGAAAAAACTCTGCACTCCAATATCCATCATCTGGACTCTTTCCTCCAGTTGCATCATCAATCCCCTCTTGGTAAAACATTTCTTGACCTAAAGGATAGTTTTTGTCCTGTCCTCAATTTGCAAAGCTTACAATTCTTATTTTATCTTAGAATTTAAGAACCTGATGATCTCATTTTCCTCTGTAGGCCTTTCTCCCAATTATTCTCTTATCTTGTCAATGGCTTGTCTACTTCTCTGCACCAGTTCATGTTGCTCAAACATAATTCGTATGAGTGGCCAAATCTCTGTCATGGATTTGCAGATGTCCATCCAAATATTTTCCTTGGCTTTTGACAGTGTCTTGGCCATGACTGTCTCCTTCTGCAGTTCTTTCTTAAGCCTCAGTGACTTGTGCATTTCAGTGTTGTAGCTAGCCTGAAAAGTGGCCTTCAGCTTCTAGAGGTTGCTAATCTCTTCCTACAATATTTCCATTTCTTCTCCTTTCAAAGTCATTTCCTCCATCGACTTTGCCAATTTCTCAGAGGCATCAGTAGCTGTTACTGGAATGGCTGCGGAGATTTTTGTTGTGGTGTCTGCCATTATTGTTGTTGTACTAGTACCTTTGATAGGGACTGCATTTAGTGGGATGACCTCCATTGGCACATTCTTCTCCTTCTCTTTGAATAATTTCTCCAACTCGGCCTCCATCTCCTTGATCTACGCATTTTGCTCCATGATTAGTTTCAACATTTCCTCCTTATGGCCTTCAGTCTCAACCACTTCTTTTGCCTGTGAATCTTTAGTGGCTGAGATTTTTAGTTTTTTCCTTAAGGATTCTATGTCCGCATTCTTCTTCTTTAGTAATTCCTCAGCTACCTTCACGTTTGATGGATCATATCCAATTTTGAGTACCATTTCCTCCAGATATTTTATCTTGTTATCTTTTGCTAAACAAGACACTTTCTCCAGGTTCAACTGAGTATAGACATTGTTTAAGGTAACATACAACTTTGCAGCAGTCATGGAGGTATTTTCTAGGGTGGATAAAATCATCTCCCCAGTATGTCTGTGCATATCCATTTGGTTAGATGGATTCTCTTCTTTGACATCAAATTCAAATGTTGACCTCTTGTAATCAGAAATTTCTTTGGGATGAGGCACCTATGCCTACAGGAATGCCATATGCATCCTTCCTTTATCTATATCAAAGGCAGAGAGAAACCTATGTTGTGTTGTATATGTCTGTTTCTAGAATTGTGCATAGGTATTGTTGGTCAACAATTCATTAATCTTTTTTATCAAATTATACTTCTCAAAGATGTTGAGTACTACAGGCTCCTAGGAGGATTTGGTTGACAATGTGATGTCTGTTTGTTTCCTGGATGAATACATGGACATCATTTGTTGGATACCTAAGAAAAATGGTGAATGTTATCCCTCCATTACTTTGGTAGATTGGGTTTCTTCTCCTCCAGACCTGTCAGATGTATGACTGGTCTTGGGCCTCTTCCTGTAGACTTGGAAGTCTTTTGTTCAGACTTCTATGAATGAAGGAGAGACTTATTTCCTAGGCCTCTTCTCTACTGGTACCTTTGGAGTATTGGTCTATGAAATATTGGTAGGATGAGGTTGGTGTTCTGTGTCTAGTAGAGTGTTTTCCTCCCACTCTATATGGTTCATGAACTTCTCAACTTTTGGTTTAGGCACATGAGAATATGGGGAAATATTGTTTTTTAATATGGTTTCTGCAATAATTCCACATGGATCATAGTGCCAAGGGAAACTGAGACTGAACTTCATTTCCCTTAACAACTTGATGGCCTCTTCCTTTGCAGCTAGGTTGTTGGAAATAAAAGAGCATATATGTCCCTTGATCCTCAACTGTTGCTTATTTATAAAAGCCACAAAGTGAATATTGTCTGAATTTATCATCTGTTGGATATATTCCAGAGAAAATATCTTGACAAGTAAATACTTGGGCATCCTGTAAGGGGATAATTCACATATGTAGATCCTGATTTCTGTATGATGTTGGTAGAGGTACCAATCACATGTTTTAGCTAGGTATGACAAGTGTATAATCATTTGAATTTCTTCATTTATCCTTGGTTTTGTTCTTCCACTAAGAGTTTTACCACTTGATGGTATAACAGATCAATGAACCACTTGAAACTAAACTCAGATGAGTTTTTTCTCACTAATGATGTCCAGGATGTGACAGGTTGTGGGTTACCATATTGGTCTAGATTCTGCATGGAGAAGGAAAACTTATCTTCTTGCAAAAAGATGAATAGGTACACCAATATTGAAGAATACCTGAACATACCCTCTGTAGAAAACTTGAAGAGTTGTTCATGGATGTTATCGACCATAAAATGCCTGTAGTTGAACTATATAGTAGCCTTCTCTTCGGTGGAAAAAATGGATAAGAAACCCAGGATGGGTTCATGTACCCACTCGCTTGAATAGTATCCTAGGGGAAATAAAGGATCTGGTTTCCTTTTACTGAGAAGATGGATGAATGGTACGTGGGATTCATATTGGGTAATTGGGCCTTTTTAAGGAGGAAGAGCTCAAAGTTTTGAGTTCTCTGTGGGAACGACAACTTCTGGTACATCCTGTTTAGAATCTCGATGGAAAAAGGGGAAAGGGATTCAACTCTGGGTATCTACATTATCTGGTTTAGCATTTCATGGGTAATGGTGAAGAGAGTTTCACTAGATGACGAAACAATGGATCTTTGGCTAGGGAGATAGTGTGCTTGGCATTTTAGAGTGAACTCGGGGAAATGGTATGTCTGAGGGAAGAGGTATAGTGGGAGATTGGACTCCCAGAGTCCAATCTCGTCGCTCTGGTCCAAAAAAATGTCTCTGAGCCAGAAGTGCAATTCAAAGAAGTCGAATTCCCACTTCAGCTCTGCAATTAAGTAGTTTTTATAGGCCAATGGTATTCGATCCAAGTCGATAGGAGGAGGGAGGAAAGGATTATCTTATATCTCTGAAGATTTCTATTTGGGCACCATTGATCCGATTAATACTTGCAAAACTGAAAAAAGGATGTTAATTATGTTTACCAGGCGTTAATTGTGGTCGTTGACTGAAGAGAATGAAGAATGGTGGCTTTGGCTATGTTTGTATCATGAAAAGTGAAACAATGGTGAAAACAAGATTAAGTTGATGAAGGGGTGTCCGTTAGGGAGAGGATGATGAGTCAGTCAGTTAACGGTTATGGTCGGCCACATTGATTGGCCAAAGAGAATATCGGGAGTGAGGTGGAGGTTAATGAGTGGGTAACAGGTGTATGGAGGTGACGTGGAGGGTAGTGAGTAGATGATGGGTGGACGAGGTGTGACTGGTGACAAGTGAGTGGAGTGTGACGTGTAGGCAGAGTATTGGAGTGTGGCGGCGGAGTGTGGAGGTGGTAGGGAAGGGTGGTTTGG
>ML782049.1:365437-376431 GCA_009831015.1 Picea engelmannii
AGGGAGAGGGGGGTATGATTTAACAAAAAAGCGCCATGTTATGAGGGTCCCTCTCGGGAATACCACCAAATCAGACCCCTCCCACCACTAAAGGTATAATATTTGGGGGGTCTGATATCCTCTGTCAATCATAGATCTGAGTGCATCTTGTTGGATCACTAAGATTAATGCACCCTTTAGCATAAAGTGCCAAACATAATATATCACCACAAAACTTAGGATAGATCCTTTTTATGGGTTTTTCACTGCTCTCCTTCTTTCATTTTGTCACCAAGGAGTCAAAATACAACATTTTAACTCAAATCAAAGAATTTAACCAACTTTTCATCAATTTTATTGAAATGAAAGCATACTAACCTATATCCTACTCTAATAACCTAGAAAAATTAACCCAGATTAGACTGTTGGGTTAACAATTATTCTAGCCTAAGACACTTAGCTAAGTTTAGACTGTTTAGCCAAGCTTATTCACTATCCTATCTAATTAGGCCAAGATTAAACTGTTTAGCACAATTTATTCACTAACCTATCTTCATAAATTTAAATAACTTGACCATGGTTATACTATAACATCCCCAGCCACCCACAGGCCGAGGCATGCTACCTTCAATCCCACCCTTGGACTTCGTACTCTTACCGATACCTTTTTTAATTAATAAGAACACATAAGGTACAATATTTAATGACATGCACAACAATATCCAACAAGCATGCATAATCTAAGATTTAGTTAAACGATAATTAAAATACACAGTGGAATACATTCATACACATATAATAATATCACAACAGAGAGCACTTATCTTTATAAAAAGGTGACACCAACTGGTTGGAGACCAAGGATGTTCCACCCAACTGTAGACACCACTTCTCCAAATATCAACAATAGTGTCACCCATGAGCTAGGGCTATGAATCCACAAGGAAGATTCCAAAGTTTACTTGGGTTCCCAAACCAGTCAGGTCTCAATCTATCACAGGTTTGCCAGAACCCACAACAATCCAAGTACCCATCTCTTTTCTACCCAACTTGTACCACCCACGAGATTGAACCTCCACCCTTCTCTACCACGCAGTCCCTTAGGAAGTCCTTCTCCTTTTTCTAGGGGACTCCAACATAGATGGTCCATAATCTCAATGATGGAACTCTCAGGACTCACAGTTGTGAGAAAAACAGGGCACAGGCCAATACATCTCAGACATGCAGACCCCAAGTCATGGTTGGATTGCAGCAGTGACCATTACAACCAACTATCCCGTGGCTAATTCTCAGCAGGTCCTTTCCCTTTACCAATCCAAGATGCAGGTGAGGATAGATCAATGGATGGGTAAGTGAGTGCATGGAAGGGCGTGATGGAAAGAATGGTACAAAATGCATAATGGAAGGAGCGAATGAGCCAACGGCCAATGACCAATGACCAACAACCAATCCCACAATCAGAACAAGGATGGGTTTAAGTATCTCTCGTGGGGAATCGAGAACCTCTTGGCCTTCCCCAAGAATATCACGTAACCTATCCCCTTCCTTATACAAATAGTTTAATTAAAATAGGAAATAAATATTTAGCCCCTCAAGCCCCCTCTCTTGTGGAATTATAGACCCCTATAACTCTAGTCCATGTCTGTCTAGTAGCCAGCGATGTGTTTATTATTAATGATGATCAAAACATTACATTTCTTGGGCATACTGGCCCTTTAATAATTTTTTGGGAATTCAGGCCTCTCAACATTGTAACAATACATTATTTAAAATGGGGGTTCAAAACCCAGGGTGTTACATCCCCTCCTCCTTATTTTGGCACTGTCCCCAGTGCATATACAAAATAGAGATCAAAATCTCAAATTTATTCAAAAAGTTGTGGGTACTATGCTCGCATGGCATCTTCATCCTCCCAGGTAGCATCTTCAGGACCATAGTAGGTCCATTGAACTTTTACCAGATCTATAACTCAATTCCGGAGCATTTTTACCTTTCTTTCCAATACCCATACTGGTTGAACCTAAAAGTCTCCCTCCATCTCTACCTGAATCAGATGCTAAGCAATAACATGGTTGGGATCATGTAAATATTTCTTTAGTAAAGATACATGAAATACATTATGCACATTCATGGAAGCAGGTAAATGCAATCATGTATGCAACTTTCTCTATTCTGTCCAATATTTCAAATGGACCACAAAATCTGGCTGCCATCTTTGTACAACTACCCAATTTCAATGATCTTTTCTTGGGCTTCACTTTCAAAAGTGCATTCTCCCCTACTTTAAATTATCTAACTGTCATGTTCTTGTCTGCATAAACATTATGTCTATCCTGATATGCCTTTAAATTCTTCTTGATCTTAACCACCTGGTCTTCAATGTCCTTGAGCAACTTCAGCCCAAGTAACACTCTATCTATTGGGTTGTCCCAGCTTACTGGAGTATCACATTTCATACCGTACAAGGCTTCAAATGGGCTCATTCTCAATGAATCTTGATATCCATTATTATATTGAAACTCAACCAAGTGTAAGTAATATTCCCACTTATATGGCTTATCCATCACATACATTCTTAGTATGTCTTCAATTATTCGATTGACTCTCTTTGTTTTCCCATATGTCTGGGGATGATATGTTGTGCTAAAGTTTAGATTTGTGCCAAATCCTTTAAACAATCCCCTCCATAAATTGGAGGTAAACTTTGTATCTCTGTTCGAGACAATTGTCCTAGGTATCCCATGCAAGCTAGCAATTTCCTTCATGAAAATTTCTGCAATATTAGTCGTTGTATGCGTTGTCTACACATGCACAAAATGAGCAGCCCTTGTTATTTTTTAAACCACCTTCATGATTGAATCATGTGGCTTATTTGTTCTTGGTAATCCTATGATGAAATCCATGGTGATCACTTCCCATTTCTTCTCTGGAATTGGCAATGGATGCAACAAACCCACTGGGTGCATATGCTCAATCTTCACCTTCTGACATTCCATACATTGTGTGATGTAATTATCAACATCCTTCTTCATTCTCGGACAAAAGAACTGACTTCTTACTGCTGTAATTTTTTTCTGGTAATCAGGATGTCCAACATAAGGAACATCATGCATTTCCTTCAGTACCAAATTCCTTAGTTCTCCAGAACTAGGAACATAGATGATGTCTTTATTCATCAGTAATCCGTCTTCCTTTATCTCATAATCCTTTATTTTCTGTTGTACATCTCCTTGCTGTAAGTTTTCCTTTACCTATAGGTAATGTTGATCTGTAACAAGATCATCTAAAATTCTTCACTTCAAGTCTGATTGATTCATACTTACAACAATAGCATGCATGAGATGCACTCTTATACTAAGTGCATCAACAACTTTATTCTCCTTTCCCTTGATATGCTTGATATCGAATTCATATTCACTTAGAAATTGCAGCCATCTTGTTTTCCTGGCATTCAAGGTCGACTGTTCAAAAAGATACTTCAGGCCAATGTGTTATGTCCTTAATTCAAATTTCTTCCCCATGAGATAATACCTCCACATCCTCAAGGCATGAACAATGGCAGCAAGTTCCAAGTCAAGGGTGGCATAGTTCCTCTCATGTTCCTTAAGCTTTCTGGACTCATATCCAATGACATGTCCATTTTTCACGAGGACTCCCCCAAGTCCTTCCTTACATGCGTCGGTACATACCACAAAACTTTCATTTGCGTCAACAATCTTTAACACAGTTGCACTAGTAAGTAATTCCTTCAAGAGATTAAAATTCTTTTCACAGTTGAGTGTCCATTCAAATTTAGTTCCCTTATTTTGAAAAGAAGTTACAGGATGAGAAATCTTAGAGAACCCTACTATGAACCTTCTGTAGTAGCCAGCTAATCCCATAAAATATCTGATGTCTGACACATTTATGGGTGTTGTCCATCCTCTAATGGCTTCATTCTTCTTTGGATCTACTACTATGCCCTGCTCTGAAATAATGTGTCCCAAGTAATGGATCTATTTTTGATAGAAAGAACACTTACTCCACTTGGCATACAACTGATGTTCTCTCAGTACTTGCAATACCAGTCTTAAGTGATGTTCATGCTCCTCTTCAGACTTAGAATAGATAAGTATGTAATCCAGGAATACTATGACAAACTTATCCAAATAATTTCTGAATATGCCATTCATTAAGCACACAAAAAAAACTGGTCCATTGGTCAATCCAAATGGAACCACTACAAATTCATAATGCCCATACCTAGTCCTAAAGGTTGTCATATGAATGTCTTCTTCCTTGATTCTTTTCTCCTCTTAGCTGATCAAAGAGGTCATCAATTCAGGGTAGAGGATACTTGTTCTTTATAGTGTAATTGTTCAGCTGTCGGAAGTCAATACACAACCTCAAGGTTCCATCCTTCTTTTTGAAAAAATGTATTGGTGCTCCCCAAGGTGAAACACATGGACGTATCTGCCCTTTCTTCAACAATTCCTCCAAATGAATTTGTAATTCTTTTAACTCTAGTGTGATCATTTTGTAAGGTGTTTTTGACACCGAGGCAACACCTAGCACTAAATTAATTCAGAAAACTATCTCCCTTCTTGGTGGCAATCCGTGTATTTCTTGGAATACATCTTCAAATTCATGTAGTACCGAGAAATCTTCGAGGCTTGGCCCCTTTGTATTATCTACCTCTTCCACATGAGTTGCATACAATTGACATCCTTTCCCAAAACATCGTTTTAGCTATAAGGCTGAAATATCCCTTATAGATATGGGTCTTGGAACTCCTTTCACAGTGCTTTGTTTTCCATTTCCATCAAGACATGTAAATGTCTTGTTATGACAATCTAGGACATCATGATGCTTTTCCAACCAATCCATTCCAATCAAAATATCATAAGACCCCAATGGCATGATATTTATATTAGTACTAGTATTCACACCATTAATACTTATGGAACAACTTCTGACCATATCATGGATTCTTCTTTTGGTTCCAGTGGCTAACTGAATCAAACCTGCTTTTCCACGTTTAATTTTATCCAAATGTAATCTATCCACTATCTTAGGATCAATGTAGCAATGACTTGATCCTGAATCAATCAAAATAACAACAGGTTGATTTATGATCTTAGCTTCCACCTCGACCATATTGGATTGGTACTCTGCTTGTCGATCATTTAAAGTTGCATAGATTCTTCCCATATCTTTGACTTTTGTAGCCTCTTGGAGGTTGTGCATAGTCTTCACTCTGTCTTTTCTTTGTGGGAAATCCTTGTACAGGTGATCTTCCCTGCATCCCCAACATTGGATTGGTGGTCTTCCCCTTTTTCCCAAGGAATCTTCCTTCTTGGAATATCCCTTAGCATATTGATCTTGATGATTTCTATTAGGTTCATTCCTATTGAAGGGAGGTTTGAATTCTTTCCTCCTCTGATCGGACTTTTCATTTTCTTGTCCTTTCAAGATTTTTGCAGGGATTCTCTTCCCTGACCTTGCTCATACAGGTATTTATCCTTCCTGATGGCCTCAGTCAAGGTCTTGGTTTCATCATACTTGATATTTTCCTTATAAAAGGATGGAAGTCCACTTAGAAATATCTGTATTTCACTTTCTCATCACCAATGAACCTGACATACTTTAACAATCCCAAGAACTTCTTCTCGTATTCTACCATAGTCATGCTTCCCAATCAGAGTTCAAAGAGCTCCTGCATTTTCTTGTCATATAAATGCTCTGAGAGGTACTCCTTCTGGAAGTAATTCTTGAACTTATTCCAAGTGATCCTACTTTCATTAATATGTTCCACTTGCTTCAGTTGGTCCCACCACATTGCAGCTTTCCCATGTAATTGTAGGTGGAAATATTGGCTTCCAAGTTGGACGAATAGTTATGCAACTGAAAATATCTCCTGAGCTCAAGAAACCATGCTTCGACATCATCTTCACTTTCTATTTCACCCTCAAAGGAAGGTGGCTTGAGATTCCTCATCTCTCCTTGCAAACTATATACCTCTTGTGTCCTTCTTTTGTGTCTGACAAGAAACACCTCTGGACTACTTATGGGATCTTCTGATGCATAAAAATTTCTTTTTGAGTAAGGAGGTGAGTGGTCTCCATGAGATCTACTAGCACTTTTGGAATAACCAACTCTTCCACGATCATCCCTTCTTTCATGGAACCTGCCTTCTTCCAATTGTCTTGAGTTTGTTCCCTTCTTCATTTTTCTCTGCAACTGATTTAAGTTCTGCAACACTCGAGAATTTATTTGAATTTTATCTCTCATTAGTATCTCATTGTCTGCTTTGTATCTCTGTCCTTCCATCTTTAGGCTTCTTACCGTTTGTATTAACGTTTCCTGCTCTCCTTTACCCTTGCATCCATTGGACTCTGTCTCTGTATCACCAGCTCTGGTATTCTGGCCTTCAGCCTCCTTATCATGACTAGAGGCTCCCTAACCTTATTCCATTTCCTTAATATGAATCCTAAGCTGATGTGCTTAAGCCCCTTAATTCTGCAAAATCTGCAAGCGACCATTTTGTTAGAATTACGCATATGATAAACAAAATTGTCAACAATGCTACAGTTCCTTTTTCTTCTTAATGTAGAACCCCTTCTCTCCTAAGGATGTGCGACTTTTCGGTCAAGGGTCTTCAATTCTAAGCCGAATTGTCTCTCTAAAACTTTGATGGTTTTGCTCTGTATCTAAACACAGGCCCTTTCGGCTTTTCAGGCATAGGTCCGATGGCCCTTGTGACCTTCTCCTTCACCCTTGAGAAACTTTCAGAGTTTTCATTGTCTCCTTTTCTCTTGGCCCCTCCTTAGATGTGACCTTAGGCGGTGACCTCATGCAGACGCATGATTGCGTCCACACTCAAAGGTGGTTTGGAACCAAACTACTTTTCGCCTCGCAATTCACCTCGAGCCACCACATGTCCTTTTGCCAAAACCGTGGTCTCGATTGTGGCCCACCCTTGACTTCATAAATCCATAGCACCTCCTGTCCCCGCAATACGAGGTGGCCGTTTATCTCGTTATCTTGATGGTGCTTCTAAATAGACGACCGAGATCTACCTCTTGGGAACCAACAATTCCAATTTACCTCTCCCAGATCGATGATTGTGGTCATTTCGGACTTCAGAATTCTCAAGTCTCAAACTTTACTTCCCTTGAAATACACGAGATTATTCCACGCATCCATTTTGAATCGGACAATGGGGAATTACTTTGGACGATTCGACGATCACCATTTACTTCGGGTCCTTACCCAAAATCCACAACTTCACACCACCTGTTCTCCTGATCTGACTTTTCAATTCTACTTCGAATGATATGACAGTCGACGTTTACCTTAGGTCTCTGGCTCTCCAGGATTCGAGAGTTTCAAATCTCAACTGAAAACACTCAGATTAATTTCTTCGGAGTCCATGATCCATCGCCCCGTAGTGAAACGCTGTAAGCGGACACGTGGTCCAATTAGGTGGGTGAAATGTGTCACGTCCTATCTGACATTCTAATCATCTGCATGCTCAAAACTTACTGACACATGGTGCACATCCCATGTGTCCACATCATCCTTGGTGATGTCCGCAAGCCACGTCACTTCGAAAATTTTGGGGTCCACATCACCTCCTGGGGATGTCATCGTGCCCCACCATTTCAGCTCTTCAGGCTTCGGGACTTCGAGAGTTTACACACTAGCACACTTCCAATTCTCCTAAACTCCAATTTCTTGAACCGAACAAAATGCACCATGTGTCTCCCTTATCAAATGACCCATATTAACCCTGGACTTCGGGACTTCGGAAGTTACCACTGCAAGGATCAATGACTGCCATTCCTTCGGGCCTTCAGACTTTGGAAAACTCAAACCTCAACTTTTTCTAAAATGTTTTTATCTGAATCTCATGATCTACTAACACGTGTCTCCCATGGGTTGATGGCTACGATTTCTTCGGGTCTTCAGATTTTAGAAATCTCAACTTTCAACCTTCACTTTCCCCTAAAGTGTGTGGATTTTGTCGCGCGTCCTCCTGGACCAGACGACTAATATTCACTTCGGCTCTCCGGGGTCTGAAAATATCAATTCTCAATTTCTCCTTGCTCGCTCTTTCCCGGAGTTCTTTTAGCTCGAGCACACGATCGGTTGACATGTGTCCTCCTATGGATCGACGATCCCCATCTAATTCAACTATTCAGAGTTCGATGATTGAGCACTAGCAAGTCACATCACTGCATGCCTTTCAATTTGCAGGGGCACACAACAATGGATTGGAGTAACCCTCTTTTTTCCCCACAATTCTCCTTATGATGACACGTAATCCCTTTGTGAAACCGTGGTTTGGATTGCGGGATCACCTTGGGAAATTATCTCCCATGCAACTTGGTTCCCCACAATGCCTCCTATCTGTTGATATCACTCTCTAATGGGATTTGACAGTTGTGACCTTAGCCCTTTCTTCCTTTTCATCGGATGACCCTTGTTCACCTGTCCTCCAATCCAACAATATTGGATATCTGTAATCCTATAGTGGAGGTCGCTCCCAATATCAAAGGGGGATGGTCACAATCCTTCGAACCCCTTACAAAGGGTCTCTGACGTTCTATCTCTTGCATAGATTCTGCAATGCCATTCCTCCTGAGTTTTTCAACTTCATGGTCAAAGTTCGATCTCAACCCTGAGACTCTGACCAACAAACTTGGCCCATACAGGCCCAGTGTTTCAACCAGAAGCTCTGATACCAATATATAACATCCCCAACCATGCACAGGCCAGGGCATGCTACCTTCAAGCCCACCCTTGGACTTTGTACTCTTATCGATACATTCTTTAATTAATAAGAATGCATAAGGTACAAGATTTAACGACGTGCACAACAATATCCAACAAGCATGCATAATGCAAGATTTAGTTAAACGATAATTAGAATAAACAACATAATACATTCATACACAGATAATAATATCACCATAGAGAGCACTTATCTTTATAAAAAGGCAACACCAATTAGCTATAGACCAAGGACGTTCGACCCAACCATAGACACCATTGCTCCAAATCTCAACAACAGTGTCACCCCCGAGCTAGGGCTATGAATCGACAAGGACAGTTCCAGAGTGTACTTGGGTTCCCAAACTAGTCAACTCTCAAGCTCTCATAGGTTTTCTATCACCCACAACAATCCAAGTACCCAAATATCTTCTACCCATCCTGTACCACCCAAGAGAATGGACCTCCACCCTTCTCTGCCATGCAGTCCCTCAGGCAGTCCTTCTCCTTTTTCCAGGGGCCTCCAACACAATTGGTCCATAATCTCAATGATGGAAATCTCAAGACTCACAGTTGAGAGAAAAATAGGGCATAGGCCAACGCATCTCAGACATGTAGGCCCCAAGTCATGGCCAGATTGCACTAGTGACCATTACAACCAACTATCCCATGTCTAATTCTCAGTAGTTACTTTCCCTTTACCAAGCCAAGACACATGTAAGGATGGATCAATGGATGGGTAAGTGAGTGCATGTAAGGGCGTGAGGGAAATAATGGTACGAAATGTAAGAGGGAAGGAGTGGATGAGCCAACGACCAACGATCAACCCCACAATCAGACCAGGGTTGAGTTTAAATATCTCTCATGGGGAATCAAGAACCTCCTGGCCTTTCCTAATAAGCTCACATAACCGATCTCGTTCCTTAGACAAAAAGGGTAATTAAAATGGGAAATAAATATTTAGCCTCTCAAGCCCCCTCTCTTGTGGAATCATAGCCCCCTATAACTCTAGTCCTTGTCCATATAGCATCCAACGATGTGTTTATTATTAATGATGATCAAAACATTACATTTCTTGGGCATACTGGCCCTTTAATAATTGTTTGGGCATTTAGGCCTCTCAGCATTGTAACAATACATTATTTAAAATGGGGGTTCGAAACCCTGGGTGTTACAGAACCTGTGTACAACATGATGTTGCTGCAATATACTCTGCCTCGGCTGTAGATAAAGATATTTATGATTGTTTCTTGCTTAGCCATGATAACAAACACTCACCCAAGTAGAACACTTCTCCACTGGTGCTTCATGGGTCATCAATACAACCTGCCCAATTTTCATATGTGTAGGCAATAAGTGATAGATCATTTCCTTTTGGATACCATAATCCAAACTCTTCTGTTCCTTTGAGATATCTGAAAATCCTCTTCACTGCTAATACATGTGATTCCTTTGGTGCTACTTGAAATTGTGCCACATGTTCAACTTCCTGCATTACATCTGGTCTAAATGTTGTCACATATAGTAGGCTACTAATCATTGATATGTATTGCCTCTGATCTGTAGAATTTTAATCATCATCTTTTCTCAACTTGCAACTGGTTTGCATGGGAGTGATAACTGGATTGAAATCTTCCATTCCGAACCTCCTTATCATTTCTCTGATATACTTGGTTTGAGAAATAAAAATTCCTTGGCTCCTTTGACATATTTGAAGTCCCAAAAAGAAGGATAGTTCTCGAAGTAATGACATTTCAAATTCATTATGCATATCCTTTGCAAATTTTTGGCTTAACTTGTCATCATCAGTACCAAAAATAATATCCTAAACATAAACTTCAATTAATAAAATACTATCTTGACTTACCTTGATGTAGAGGTTGTTGTCTGCACTTCCTTTTCTAAACCCTTCCTCTTGTATATATTTATCCAGTCTAGAGTACCATGCTCTAGGATCCTATTTTAGAACATACAAGGCCTTATTTAATTTACACACATAATCTGCATTCTTTGACAACTGAAATCCTTCTGGTTGTTCAATGTAGACTTCTTCTTCAAGTTCTCCATTTAGAAAAACTGATTTTACGTCCATCTGATACACTTTAATATTTTTGGAGCATGCATAAGTTAAAAGCAATCAGATTTCTTCCATTCTGGCAACTGGGGAAAATGTGTAATGTACCTCAAATTAGTCATAATTTTTTTTTTCTAAGGAACATTAATCTCCAAATTCAATTATTAGACTCATAATCAAGGGAAGG
>ML782049.1:376527-392305 GCA_009831015.1 Picea engelmannii
ACAAAATTCCTAAATGAATAAAATTCCATCACTCTAACATTCACATCAGTCCTAAAGCTATCCTAACCTTCATATATACATTTATATATTATCTTGGATTTAGACTATGGGTAGTTTTAGGACTTATGACCTTAAAATTACTCCCCTAACAAAAAACCTCTATACTAGTGCGCAAGAGTAATCTCCATTGGCCTAAATGAAACTCATATACTATGCACCACACAGGTGGTCGGGAATACACCCTTAGTGGAAAAAGTTGGATTAACATAAAAATATTGGCATTTAATCTTTATAAGACCAAAGACCCCGAACAAAGTTATTTGTAACTAACAGTTGGTTAAAGGTCTGTGAGTTACTGTTTACATAAAGATTTTTGTAATGATAAGCTTCCGTCCGAACCAATTCATTTAACCCTAACTAAAATTCCCAGTATCTCAACTGAACGATCACTCTCTTTGAATCGAGAGACTAACTGGAATTACCCTCTTTACTTTGTGCATCTTCAATGTGAGGGTAAGGTTCTCGACATGCATGAAAATTAAACTCTTATCTGGCTATTAATCAAATCCTGTGTGAGTGTGAAAAACAATGATTTTGTCTGGCTCTTCATCCACTCTGGTCATGCCATCTCGACCCTCGTCACATGGCTAATTGTCCTTCATACCTTCAACATTTAACTGAGTAGTTAAGGTTCCTCTTAGGGTTTTAACGTGTTTATTGTTTTCATTTTGGAGTTCTTCGAAGAGACGCTGCGTCAATGGAGGTCGTTTAACCGATGTATCCGACAGCATGGTCCAACTACCCTGGTAAGTCTGTTTAACGTATTGCTATGGTTGAATGCCAAAGTGGTTCTTTCAGAAAAATCCATATAGTGGAAGCCGTAATCATTCTATAACTTCTGTTTTATATTTTCTTTATGCTGAAACTTCCCTTTATTGTAACTTCTCTATAATTCTTGCTGAGTCATCCCCATTCTGGAGAAGTGGTATTATTTGGTCATTCTTTCTCAATCCTTTTTTTGAAGATATTGACATTCCTCCTCTGGTTTAGGGAGAATGCATCTGTATTGCTTTGTTTATGGTTTGAGGCCTAGGGTTTTGTAACTTTTTGTTATCGTAGTCCCTCTATTATCGTAAGTCGAGGACTGAAGTTAAATCTTCATGAGACCGTGCAAGAAATTCTCTTTCGGAAAGAATAGTCGCACTGCATAATACATTGCATATTTCTTTCCTTTCTTTGTAAAGGGTGTGAGTCCATACTTCTATAGTTTTATCAAGTTTTAGTTGGTTCCTTCGCATATGTTTCTTTCTTTATGTCTAATTTTTTTTTGTCTGGTGTCATTAAAAATGACCTATGTGATTTCCGAACAGTCCATTAAAGATACCCTACAGTATATAACATCCTTTTGATTTTACAGATGTTATTGTCATTATCATTACCTACATCATTTAATTCGGTATAAAGGTATCTCTCTATCGATTGTTGAATTTATAAAAAGATACCCTCGGTAATTTGGTTCTAGGATGTTTTAAACTCAACAGTTAGGTAGTCTCTGTTCTATGTGAAACGTTTATATTATGTCTTCGCACAACATGATTTATATCATTTGTATGGTAAAGAAACCTAGTACTATCGATTGTTTCATTTCCATGATTAATAGATTTTGAGATTCGGTACTGCCACTAATGATGGGCCCTGTTGATGCGAGGGTACCCATTAGGGAGTCGTTGGACCATTCCCCCTCGGCCTGGTCGCCTATCCAGCCAGGAGTGACAAGGGAATAACATGAGACTGGTTTTCATAAGTTACGTATCACTCTGGAATACTTTGTTACTACATTTATCATTTTGTTGATGTGTTCATTTGTCTTTCTTTCACATAAATATTGATATTTAATGGTAAAACTTTGCATAGCTTTCATTTGTGCAAAAATTCGGAATGTTGCATTCCTATCCTCGACATAAAAAGTGTAAACTCTTTAGGTGTTCACACAGTGAAGGCACAATTTCAATCTCATTTAATGATATGAAGTATAGTATTCACTCGATTTACTGTAGTGGCTGGAAGGAGGAGGATTTTCGATTGTTCTCTTGATTTTTCTTTCGTCTGGTTGATATATATGTAATAACTCCTTTGAAATTAAGCTACATGGCCCTTCCCTGTCTATTTGAATTAATGCAATGACTACTAGATGATTTGATTTGACTCTTGTCATCATTCTTGTTTCCTCCTATACTTAAAATTATTTACTGTGGACTGTCGTCTTATAATGCATATTCAATGTCTGATATTTGTATAGTCCGAACTTATAGTTATGTACTGTATAGAAAATGAACTTGCTCCTTTCTGAATGTATATAGATCTGATTATACATTTATTTCTAGAATTAATAACAACATGTATCTAAGTGTGATAATTTTGTTTTGTACCCTTTTTGGGTTTACTTTTGATTCCTATGCTTATTTCTATAGTCCGACCCTTTTCGATTTTTACTACAGTGAGTTCATGTATAACGAAAGGTAGGGTTCCAGGGTGTATAATGTTCACTCTCTTTAATTTACCAGTGTATCATTTTATTTCCAGGACTTCGTTTGTGGTTGCCTGGGCTATTCGTTTCATCTCAGATCTTTATTATTGTGACTATTTGAGCTATTCGTTTCTTTCTAGAAATTTAATTATAACTGTCCGAATTAATCATTTTCTGATTAAAAATATTTCTGTGGTTGGAGTTTTCATGATCGTTTTCATTTACATTAAAGAATTCTGGTTGTAATAGCCCTTTATCTTTATTTCTACCTTTGTAATTTGTATATGATAAATTATGTATGAATCATTCTAAGTTTCTCCATCTTATTTCCATAATTTCCTTACTAAAGTGATGCAACAAAACTATAAGAATTATACTATTTTCTTTACTCCAACAACAATAATTCTGGAGGACGATTCATCCATAATTCAAAGAATAAGACTATACATATATGTATAATTATAATCCCTATAGTGATATGACTGCACACACACACACACACACACACACACACACACACACACACACACACACACACACACACACACACACACATATTTAGATCTCAGTTTTTTTCGAAGTCTCCTTTAGCGTATTCATGGGCGAAAAACAATGTACAAAGAAATGACTATTCAGATGTATAAGCATTATGTAACTGATAGGGATTCTCAACACAGGGTTGAAATGATATCCTTTTAACACAGATGTATTTTCTAATATCTCCATAAATAAATTCCATACTTAACCAAGATAAAAAGAATTTTTTTCTTGACACCTACAGTTAATCTATAATGGTTTACCCTACAGTACATCCCATTTCAACAGACTTTTCATAAGTTGAGCAGCCCACCCAGATTGAAACTAATGCATTCTATCAATCAATAATTTAAATAACATTTGACCATAGAGAGAGAGTAGGTAGACATATCTGAACAAAAGTCATCCAATAACAAATGGAACAACCACATTCCACCCAACCTTAGAACAGGGCAGCCAAATCACTTGTCATGTTCACCCCCTATCCTGGCCATGAATCCATGAGGGCTAACTCAAAACTCCTCCTCAGCACATGCATTTTAATTTTTTAGTAGTCTTCTCCTTACCTCACACTCATCCAGTAGTGTTCATAGCAACAATAATTAGTAATTTTTCCCCAGCATACTAGGCAACGTCATGCCTCCTCACATATGCTATATATCCAAAAGAAAAAGTGCCTAGGTCATTTTCCCTCTTCGAAATTTTTGCATCTTTCCAAATCCCTGATTTTCAGGGGCTACCCATGGCCAGATTATGTATTTTCCACTTGTAACAATCAACCCTGAGGTAGTTCCAACATGTTCCCCACTCATGGAGTCATGGTCAACTGATTTCAACATGGTTGTTCCATTTGTCCTCCTGTAATAATTATAAAATATTTTGTTTCATACAAGTATCATATTCCATCAGATCAAATCTCTTCCCAACTGTCATAATCATTAATTACAATTAACCAAATTCGAAATTCGGAATTTCCATAAATGGCAAAAATTTTCCAAATTCGAATTTACCAAAAACATAATAATTTTCCTAAGAAATTTCAAATTCAAAAATATTTTATTTTTGCAGATGTTACATACTTTCCCCCTTCAATAAAACACTGTCCTCAGTGTTCGTTCCTTTCCTGGAACATGATTGGATGATATTTCTGCAAATCTCCCTCCAACTCCCAAGTGGTCTCCTCAGGGATAAAGTGCATCCATTGCAGCTTTACCTGAGCGACAACTCTGTTCCGAAGTGCTATTTCTCTCCAGTCCAGAATGCGCAGAGGTTCCACTTGGAACTTGCCTTCTAGTTCGATCTACACCAAGTTCCAATCAATCATATGAGTAGGGTCATGAACACAATTCTTTAACAAAGAAACGTGAAATACATTATGAATTTTTAGATTGGCTGGAAGTGCAAGTTGGTATGCTATGGGTCCAATTCGAGCTAGTATCTCGAAGGGCCCACAAAACCTGGGTGCTAACTTGGCACAGTTCCCTAGATATAATGAACTCTTCTAGGCCTTGACCTTTAAGTAAACATGATCTCCCACTTGAAACTCCAAGTGTCTTCTTTTCTTGTCCGCATAGCTTTTATGTTTGTCCTGTGCCTCTTTTAAGTTCTGTTGTACCATTCTTACCGTATTCTCCATTTCTTGGAGCATCTCTAGTCCAACCATGATTCGGTCAACCGGGTTATCCCAGCTAATTGGATTCATACATTTTATGTCGCACAGTACCTCGAAGGGGTTCAATTTAGTCGAAGTTTGGTACCCATTGTTATAAGAAAATTCTACCAAGTGTAGGTAGTCTTCCCACTTTCTTGGTTTTGTTCTTACGTACATGCAGAGCATATGTTCTACGATTTGGTTTGTCCATTCAGTCTGTACATCCGTTTGTGCATGATAACTTGTGCTGAAATTCAAATTAGTATTTAGCCTTGTAAACAATTCTTTCGAAAAAGAAGATGTAAATTTTATGTCTCTATCCAAAATCACTATTTTAGGAATACCATGCAGTCTAAAAATTTCTTTCATAAATATCAACGATGTTAATAGATTTAAAAGTAGACTGTACAGGAATAAAGTGTGCAAACTTACTAATTTTATTGATTACCACCATAATAGAATCATTTTGTTTCTGATTTTTAGGCAAACTTGTAATAAAATCCAGCGATATAGTCTCCCATTTCCATTCCGGCATTGGTAAGGGATGTAATAGGCTGGTTGGATGTTGGTGTTCGGCTTTTACCTACTGACAATCTTGAAACTCAAATAAGTATTCTTCTATTTCTCCCTTCATATTAGGCCAATAAAATAGTTTTCTAAGTACTATTATCGTTTTCTGGTATCCTGGATGACCAAAATATGGTTTTTTATGCACTTCATCCAAAACTGTTAACTTTGATTCTGTCGAATTTGGTATGTACATTCTATTTTTAAATCGTAGTAGACCATTTTTATCAATACTCAGGAATGATTTTTCTGAATTCCCTATAGTGTTCTGTAATTCTTCCACTGTTTGAGTGTACTTCTTGTTGTTATTACCTGTAGTCTTTATTCTCTGTTCAAGATCGTTTTCTGCCCTGCTAACATTTATTTCAAATAACCCATGAACTCTTCTTCTTAAAGCATCAACTACTTTATTTTCCTTACCCTTGATATGTCTTACCTCAAACTCGAATTCGCTCAAGAAGGCTAGCCACCTTGCTTGCCTTGCATTAAGGTCTAGCTGACTAAACAAAAATTTCACACCGGTGTTGTCAGTCAATAACATAAACTTTCTTCCCATTATGTAGTTTCGCCACATTTTGAAGGCATGTATTATCGCTGCCAATTCTAAGTCATGAGTGACGTAGTTTCTCTCGTGTTCCTTTAGTTTTTAGGACTCATAGAAAATAACATGCCCTTCTTGGGTTAGGACACCACCTAGTCCTTCTTTACTTGCATCTACACAGATGGTGAAGTCTTTGTCTAGATCTGCTACCTTTAAAATGGGTGTTGTTGTTAACAATTCCTTTAACTTATTAAAACTGTCTTGACACTTCTGTGACTAGTTGAACTTGGTCCCTTTCTTTTGTAGTGACGTGATAGGTTAAGCAATTTTGGAAAATCCCTCTATGAATCTACGGTAATATCCGGTGATTGCCATGAATGATCGGATATCCACTACATCCTTAGGTACCGACCATTTCATGATGGCCCTTATTTTCTCAGGGTCAAATGCAATGCCTTCTTTAGATATTACATGTCCTAGGTATTGTATTTTCTTTTGATAAAAATAACACTTATCGAATTTAGCATATAGTTTGTGCTTCCTCAAAGTTTGCAGAACTATTCTTAAGTGCTCTTCGTGTTCTTCTTCTATTTTAGAATAGACCATAATATCGTCAATAAATATCAATACGAACTTGTCAAAGTACTGACTGAAAATATTGTTCATTAAACACATAAACGTGGTTGGAATGTTAGTGAGTCTGAAAGGTATAACTACAAATTCATAATGTCCATATCTTGTTTGAAAAGTTGTTTTTCTTATGTCCTCATCTCTTATCCTAACTTGATGATAACCATATCATAAATCCAACTTCGAAAAGATCTTTTCCACACCTACTTGATCGAACAAACCATTTATCCTAGGTAAGGGGTACTTGTTCTTAATAGGCATCTTGTTTAACTATCTATAATCGATACATAGTCTTAGAGTGTCATATTTATTTTTAACAAAGAGGAATGGTGGTCCCCATGGTGAAACAATCGGTCTGATATACTCTTTGTCCAATAATTCCTTTAGCTGAATTTTTAATTCTGTCAATTCCGACAAACTCATTCTGTAAGGTGCTTTAGAGATAGGGGATGAACCAGGTAGAAGGTCGATACAAACTTCTATCTCCCTCCGTGGGGGTAGTTCAGGTATTTCATCCACAAACACATCTCTAAAATCATGTAATACGACAAATTCCTCCAATTTGGGTTTATCTTCTTTTTCTAACAGGTTTGTTACTTGGATGGCATAAACTTGACAACCCTTCCTTATGCATTTCTTGATTTTCATTTATGAAATCTATTTGACTGACACTGGTTTTTGTATACCTTGAACTATCCTAGTGGTGTCACTTTCGTCTTTATACTTAAGTGTCTTTTCATAACAATCTAGCAATGCTTTGTGCTTTTCTAACTAATCCATCCCAATAATTACATCATAATATCCTAATGGTAAAATGTTCAGATTTGTCTTTATGTTTTGACTGCCTAGACTGAACTCAAAATCAAGAATAAAATCAACAACTTTTCTTTTTGTCCCTGTTGCTAGCTGTACCAGCCAACACTTTGCATGTCTTATTTTCTTAATTTTATTTGACTCTACTATAGTGGGAGTAATATAACTTAATGTATCTCTCGTGTCTATTAAAACAAAAATTCGATTGTTATTAACTTTACCTTCAATTTCTACCACAAAGGACTAGTGGTCAGCCTGCCGTCCATCCATGACTGCATTTATCCGATGTAATCTTCTGCCCACATCTCCCACCGCCGATGCTTCCTACAAATTGTGAACAATAGTTCTAGCTGCTGAATTTAAACATGGACAATTCCTCCTTAGATGAGGTTCTCCACATTCCCAACACTTTAATGGTTTGCGAGGGTTGTCCCCAAAATTCTTTGTTCCCAGATTTACCGATTTACTGTCGCCTTGTGTATTTGGATTGTTGGAGTGAAAATATTTTCTTGGAAATATTTTTGCTACATTCTGATAAAGGGATGGCTGATATCCCTTCTTCCACTGGTTCATTCGGTCTAATTTCTTGTCCTTCCAAGCCTTGGGAAATTCTGTCTGTTGTTTGTACTAGTCATAACACATATGGGATTTTATGAATACTTCACTTAAGGACTTGGGATTATCAAATTCAATTTTTTCCTTGTAGGACTGTGGTAAACAACTTAGGAACCGCTGAATTTTCACTTTATCCTTCCGGATATAAGGTACAAACCTTAGTAATTCCAAGAATTTGTTTATCATATCTTCCATAGCCATTTGACCAAGTCGTAACTCATAAAATTATTTCATTTTTATTTCATAGTAACATTCAGATAGGTATTGTTTCTTAAAGTATTTCTTAAAGTCATACCATTCCATCTGTTTCTCCTTTAGGCCCTTGGCCAATTTCAGGTCTTGCCACCAAATGCCATCTTTTCCTTTCAGATTATAGATGGACATTCTAACTCTCATATTGATGGAATAGTTGTATATCTAGAAATACTTCTTGATTTCTAGTAACCATGCTTCAGCTTCCTCCCCTGTTATGGATTCCCCATCAAAGGTAACTGGTTTGATTTTCTTAAATTCTCCCTCAAGGTGATCTACCTGTTTTCTTTTCCTGTCTGTTTTTGTTTTATCTTCAACTGAAGGTGTACCTTCAGATGAGCTATCCCCTCTTTCTGCTTCAGGACCAGAATTATTGGAGGCCCTTTTATTGACCTCTTCTTCCTGGTTATCGTCCTTTGGGGATTTCTTTGTCACTATAATTCACACCAAGAATTCATTTATTTCCTTCTGTTCTTGTTGTTCCTTCTTCAGTTTCTCATTGTCTTGTTTGAAAACTTGTAGCTCAACAATGAGATTCCTCATCATTTCCAGAACTTCAGTAGGTGAGCTTCCATCACTATTTTGTCTTGGATCTTTTGGAGGTCTCTGTTTAGGATTCTCATCAAGTTTGATTTTTGTGTCATCCTGAGCTTCCATGATTAACAAAAAACAAAAAAGGGTTTTATGTTTGTAACAGTAAAGGTTTATTAGTTTTACATAAACAAAAATATGTGCTAAGTAAATAATGTGGCCCTGTTCAAGGTCCAAGTGTTGTAACCTTTGCTCTGATACCATATGTAATGTACCTCAAATTAGTAATAATAAAAAAAATTCTAAGGAAAATTAATCTCCAAATTCAATTATTAGACTCATAATCAGGGGAAGGTGGCAAATGTCTCCATTGAAAAACTCTTATGAGTTTTTTTTTTTTTTCTTATAATATGATTATCAATGTCGACATTTATTTCCAGTTTAACATACAAGGAACAAAATTCCTAAATGAATAACCTTCCATCACTCTAACATTCACATCAATCCTAAATTTATCCTAACCTTCATATATACATTTATATATTATCTTGGATTTAGACTATGGGGAGTTTTAGGACTTATGACCTTAAAATTCTGCCCCTAACAAAACACCTCTATACTAGTGCGAAAGAGTAATCTCCATTGTCCTAAATGAAACTCGTATACTATGCACCACGTAGGTGGTTAGGAGTACACCTTAGTGGAAAAAGTTTTATTAACATAAAAATATTGTCATTTAATCTTTGTAAGACCAAAGACCCCGAACGAAGTTCTTTGTAACAAAGAGTTGGTTAAAGGTCTGTTAGTTACCATTTACATAAAGGTTTTTGTAATTATAAGCTTCCATCCAAACCAATTCGGTTAAACCGAACTAAACTTCTCGGTATCTCAACTGAACGATTACTCTCTTTGAATCGAGGTACTAACTGGACTTACGCTCTTTACTTCGTATGTCTTTAATGTGAGGGTAAGGTTCTCGACAGGAGTAAAAATTAAACTCTGATCCAACTATTAATGAAATCCTGTGTGAGTGCAAAAAATGATGCTTTCGCCTAGCTCTTCATCTGCCCTGGTCATGCCATCTCAGCCCTCGTCACATGGCTAATCGTCCTTCATACCTTCAACATTTAACTAAGTAGTTAAGGTTCCTCTTAGGGTTTTAACATGTTTATTGTTTTGATTGTGGATTTCTTCGAAGAGGCTCTGTGTCAATGGAGGTCGTTTAACTGGTGTATCTAACAGCGTGGTCCGACTCCCCTGGTAAGTATGTTTAACTTATTTCTATGGTTGAATGAAAAAGTGTCTCTTTCAGAAAAATCGATATAGTGGAAGCCATAATCATTCTATAACTTATGTTCTACATTTTCTTTATGTTGAAACTTCCCTTTATTATTACTTCACTATAATTATTCCCGATTCATCCCCATTCCGGAGAAGTGGTATTATTTGGTCTTTCTTCCTCAATCCATTCTTTGAATATATCAACATTCCTCCTCTGGTTTAGGGAGAATGCATCCGTATCTCTTTGTCAATGGTTTGAGGCCTAGGATTTCATAACTTTTTGTTATCGTAGTCCCTCTATTAGCGTAAGTCGAGGAATGAAGTTAAATCTTCGTGAGACTGTGTGAGAAATTATCTTTCAGAAAGAATAGTCCCACTGCATAATACATTGTATATTTCTTTCCTTTCTTTGTAAAGGGTGTGAGTCCATACTTCCACAATTTTATCAAGTTTTAGTTGGTTCCTTCACATATGTTGCTTTCTTTATGTATTAAACATTTTTGTTTGGTGTCATTAAAAATGACCTCTACGATTTCTAAATGGTCCATTAAAGATACCCTATGGTATATAAAGTCATTTTGATTTTACAAAAGTTATTGTCTTATCGTTACCTACACCATTTGAATTCAGTAGAAAGGTATCTTTGTATTGATTGTTGAATCTATAAAAAGATACCCTCTGTAATTTGGTTTTGGGAGGTTTTAGACTCAACAGTTAGGTAGTATTTGTTCTATGTGAAAAGTTTATATTATGTCTTCACACAACATGATTTATATCGTTTGTATGGTAAAGAAACCTAGTATTGCTGATTGTTTCATTTCCGTGATTAATATATTTTGAGATTCGGTACCGACACTAATGATGGGCCCTGTTGATGCAAGGGTACCCATCAAGGAGTCCTTGGATCATTCCCCCTCATCCCGGTCACCTATCCAGCCAGGAGAGACAAGGGAAGAACATGAGACTTCTTGTCCTAAGTTAAGTATCACTCTGGAATACTCTGTTAGTACATTTATCATTTTGTTGATTTGTTGATTTGTCTTTCTTTCATATAAATACTAATATTTTTTGGTAAAACTTTGCAGATCTTTCGTCTGCGTAAAAATTTGGAATGTTGCGTTCCTATCCTTGGAGCAAAAGGTATTCGAGTTCCTTTCGTAAAATCTTCAGGCATTCACACGGTGAAGGCACAATTTCAATCTCAGTTAATGATATGAAGTATAGTATTCACTCGATTTACTGTAGTGGCTGGAAGGATGAAAATTTCCAACTATGCTCTTGATTTTTCTTTGTTTTGGTTGATATATATGTAATAACTCCTTTGAAATTAAGTTACAGGGCCCTTCCCTGTCTATTTGAATTAATGCAATGAATGTTATATGAGTTGATTCGACTCTTCTCGTCACTCTTGTTTCCTCCAATACTTAAAATTATTTATCGTGGACTGTCGTTTTATACTGCATATTCAATGTCTAATATTTGTATAGTCCGAACTTACAGTTACGTACTGTATAGAAAATGAACTTTTTCCTTTCTGAATGTATATAGATCTGATTATACATTTATTTCTAGAATTAATAACAACATGTATCTTTCTGCAATAATTCTATCTTGTACCCTTTTCAGGTTTACTTTGGATTCCTATGTTTATTTCTATAGCTCGACCCTTTTCGATTTTTACTACAGTGAGTTCATGTATAACGAAAGGTATGGTTCCAGGGTGTACAATGTTCACTCTCTTTAATTTACTTGTGTATCGTTTTATTTCCAGGACTTTGTTCTTGGTGTCCTGGGCTATTCGTTTCATCTGAGAGATTTATTATTGTGACTATTTGAGCTATTCGTTTCTTTCCAGAAATTTAATTATAACTGTCCGAATTAATCATTTTCGTTTACATTAAATCATTCTGGTTGTAATAGCCCTTTATCTTTATTTCTACTTGTGTAATTGGTATATGATAAATTATGTATGAATCATTATAACTTTCTCCAACTTATTTCCAGAATTTCCTTACTAAAGTGATACAACAAAACTGTAAGAATTATACTATTTTCTTAACTCCAACAACAATAATTCCGGAGGACGATTCATCCAGACTTCAAAGAATAAGACTATACATATATGTATAATTATAATCTCTACAGTGATATGACTGTGCACAAACACACACACACACACACACACACACACACACACACACACACATATATATCAATTTTCTTTCGAAGTCTCCTTTAGCGTATTCACAGGTGAAAAAAATGTACAAAGAAATGACTATTCAGATGTATAAGAATTATGTAACTGATAGGGATTCTTAGAATAGGGTTGAAATGATATCATTTTAACATAGATGTATTTTCTAATATCTCCATATATAAATTCCATACTTAATCAAGATAAAAATAAAGTTTTTGCTTGACAGCTACAGTTAATCTGTAAGGGTTTACCCTACAGTACATCCCATTTCAACAGACTTTTCATAAGTTGAGCAACCCACCCAGATTGAAACTAATGCATTCTATCAATCAATAGTTCAAATAAAATTTGACCAGAGAGAGAGTAGGTAGACAAATCTGAACAAAAGTCGTTGAATAACAAATGGAAGAACCACGTTCCACCCAACCTTAGAATAGGCCATCTTAATCACTTGTCATGTTCACCCCCTAGCCTGACCATGAATCCATGAGGGCTAACTCTGAACTCCTCCTCAGCACATGCTTTTCAATTTTTCTGCAGTCTTCTCCTTGCCTCACACTCAGCTAGTAGTGTTCACAGCAGCAAGAATTAGCATTTTTTCCCCAGCATACTAGGCAGCATCCTTCCTCCTCACATATGCTGTATATCCAAAAGAAAAAGTTCCTAGGTCATTTTACCTCTTAGGAGTTTTTGCATATTTCCAAATCCTTGATTTTCAAGGGCTGCCCATGGCAAAATTCTGGATTTGCCATTTGTAGCAATCAGCCCTGAGGTAGTTCCAACATGTTCCCCAGTCATGGAGTGATGGTCAGCTGATTTCAACATGGTTGTTCCATTTGTCCTCCTGCAATAATTATAAAATATTTTGTTTCATACAAGTGTCATAGTCAAGTAGTTAGTTGAGTCAGATCATATCTCTGCCCAACAGTCATAATCATTAATTACAATTAACCAAATTCAAAATTCAGAATTGCCATAAATGGCAAAAATTTTCCAAATTCAAATTTACCAAAAACAGAATAATTTTCCTAAGAAATTTCAAATTCAAAAATAATTTATTTTTGGGGATGTTACAAAATGTCTCTTCAAAGTCGATTCCTTCAACCTGTGCATATCCTTTACATACCAATCTAGCTTTGTTCCTTGTAACCAGTCCATCTTCATTCAATTTATTCCTGTATACCCACTTTGTGTCGATAACATTCTTATCCTTTGGTCTTGGAACCAATTCCCAAGTGTCATTTTTCTCTATTTGATACAATTCTTCATCCATGGACTTATTCCAAAATTCATCCTTGTTGGTCTCTTGTAAATTGGTTGGTTCAATCGTGTATGAGAGTGCTAGGTGCGTTTGTTCTAGTGAACGTATTATTCTTCTAGTCTCAACTCCTGTATCTTTGTTTCCGATAATCTGATCTGAAGAATGATTCTTCTGTACTTGTTTTCTAGGTGTCTTTGGAGGCACTTGTTGAACTTGTCTTCTTCTACTGTCGGATACTCTTCATCTTCCCCTTCTACTTATTTTTCATCTTCTCTTTCTTCTTCGTAAAGTTGTTCCATTGATTCATTTTCTTCTTCCTTTAATTCTTGTCTACCTATTTCATCAATTGTTATGTTGATACTTTCCACAATTTTTTTCAATCTCAGGTTGTAACACTTGTATTCTTTCCTTGTACTTGACTAACCAACAAGTACTCCTCTGTCCAGACGAGAGTCAAAATTTCTCATTCTGCCATCTTCTCTTTTGGTGTAGCATTTCCTTCCAAAAACTATGAAGTGCTTCACATTTGCTGGTCTTCCTTTCCATAACTCATAGGGAGTTTTGTTCGTGTTGTTTTTTAGCATTACTCTCTTTTGAATGTGAACTTCTATATGAACTTCCTGTGTCCAAAAAATATCTGTAAATTTGGAATCCATTAGCATTGTTCGAGCCATTTCCTTTACTATCCTGTTATTTCTTTCAACAAATCCATTCTGTTGAGGTGTCCTAGCAATGAAGAATTTTCTTTTTATTCCATGACTGATGTAGTAGTCCATAAATTCCTTTGAAGTGAACTCTCCTATTTCATTTTCGAATCTATTTCATTTTCAACCATTTCCTTGTAGATCTTAAAGTTTTCAAAAGCTTCTGACTTATTCCTGAGAAAACAAACTGCAATCATTCTTGTATAATCATCAACTAATAACATAAAGTATTGCTCACCTTTTAAACCCTTTGTTGTAGTTCACAATCCTACGAACCCCTTACAACTATCACAATCCTTCAAATCCCTTACAACGGGTCTATGACGTTCTATCTCCTGCGTAGTTTCTGCAACACCATTCCTCTTGATATTTTCAACTTCACTGTCAGAGTTCAATCTCTACCCCGAGACTCTGACCAATAGACCTGACCAATACCGGCCCAGTGTTTCAACCAGAAGCTCTGATACCAATCTGTAACATCCCCAACCACCCACAGGGCGGGGCATGCTACCTTCAAGCCCACCCTTGGAGTTTGTACTCTTACTGATACCTTCTTTAATTAATAAGAACACATAAGGTACACAATTTAACGACATGCACAACAATATCCAACAAGCATGCATAATCTAAGATTTAGTTAAACGATAACTAAAATACATAGAAAAATACATTCATACATAGATAATAATATCACAACAGGGAGCACTTATCTTTACAAAAATGAGACACCAACTGGCTGTAGACCAAGGACGTTCCACCCAACTATAGACACCACTACTCCAAATCTCAACAGTAGTGTCACCGTCAAGCCAGGGCTATGAATCCACAAGGATGTTTCCATAGTGTACTTGGGTTCCCAAACCAGTGAGCTCTCAAGATATCACATGTTTCCCAACACCCACAACAATTCAAGTACCCAACTCTCTTATACCCAGCTTGTATTGCCCAAGAGAATGGACCTCCACCCTTCTCTGCCACGCAGTCCCTCAGGCAGTCCTTCTCCTTTTTCCAGGGGCCTCCAACACAGCTGGTCTAGAAGCTCAATGCTGGAACTCTCAGGGATCGCAATTGTGAGAAAAATAGGGCATAGGGAAATTCATCTAAGACATGCAGACCCCAAGTCATGTCTGGATTGCACCAACAACCATTACAACCAACTATGTCATGGCTAATTCTTCGCAGTTCCTTTCCCTTTACCAAGCCAAGACGCGGGTGAGGATGGATCAATGGATGGGTAAGTTAGTGCATGGAAGGACGTTAGGGAAAGAATGGTACGAAATGTAGAAGGGAAGGAGTGGACGAGCCAACGACCAACCCCACAATCAAACTAGAGATGGGTTTAAGTATATCTCGTGGGGAATCAAGTGTTGGACAACTGAGAGGGGAGGTGACTCAGTTGTTACCGTTCTTAAACAATTATGGTTCTTTTAAACTCTTTGTAGAGACACTGAATGATGATCACAATAATGCATGGAAATAATAATGGCACTTTCAACATCATTCACATATATGAGAAACACAGAGACAGATATTTCCCGAGGAAACCCATGCAGGGTAAAAAACTCTTTTTCTTTATATGATAAGTAATAGTTACATTCTTTACAGTATCATACATATGAGCACCAACTCATAATGAGGCTACAACCTCAGTTTTTCAAGCTGCAACTTGCT